>DWLS01001051.1:0-24146 GCA_018246255.1 Pachliopta kotzebuea | reverse complement strand
GTACCGTGAGCCGTCAGCCGAAGCTTACCACCGGAAATTAGTTACTCGTTTAGCACCACCCGGGGGACACGTGTAGGTACTCAGAATTCAGGTAATTCCTACGGACGCGAGTAACATCATCCCCCAGAGTAGATCATCTACTATCAGGTAAACGTCAGAAATTATTACTTTTGCAGATTCAGAGATTTCTGGATCAAGTACACGGAGACACAGTTGCGCTAAGTGGACTACAATTTTTCAATATCAAGAAGGGACTTGTACTTTCAGTGAGTTAATATTTTTATTAATTATCATTATTAGTAATATATTTTGAAATCTTTTATACATATTTAAACATGTTAAGTTTTGTCCTATTGACAAACGATCAAAATTGTGTTCGTTAGTAATTTCAATTTCATATGATTATAAGCAATAGAATATTCTAGCTTACATTTGATTATTAAACAGCGATGATGATGTAGCCCTTTATACCTGACACCATACAGAATCAAACAACATGAATCCCGTAAATGAACGTTAAGCAAAACAAAGTACTAAAATTAGTACATAATTTGATTTAATTCCAGATTGCCGGTACAATAGTCACTTATGAACTTGTGCTGCTTCAATTCACCGGAGTGACTCCGACGTCCAGCCCTCCTGTTGTTGTTGACTAAAATAATAAAAAAGTTACCTATAAACCACTCTCTATTCTAAGATGTGTCTTATCTTTTTCTAGTTTTTAGCACTTAATCTTCTTAATGCAAGTTTTTAATCTATAATATTTTAGTCACTGAGGCATAAGTCGTATTACACAATGATAATAAAAATAAATAATATTAAATGAAACAGATTTATTGATCGGAATTCTATCAGCATGTGAGCTAACCTATAACTCATCATCGAGTGACCGTTTTACCCGTTTGTTGAACGAAGTTCGTTTACTACATTAAATAAGCTACACTTTGTTCAGTGTACTCTTTCGCAAAGTTTTACCATTCCATATACTGAACACATGAATAATTCTAATATAAAGCTAACTTATATCAAATACATATTTCGCTGATATATTACTTTATAATAAAATTAATGAACTGAACTGTTTTGTTATAATCTAAAAACGAGGTATATATTAATGATGTCATGATATTGCTTCTGTATTTGTCTTGTGACAGTAAAAATCTTAGTTATACTTTATATATATGTATAGCGTACTGTCTGATTAACTTATTTACGTGGTTCAATTTGTATGTAACAATGCGTCCGCAGTATATTGTATTGTAGGATCTGATTCAGTGGCCGGTAGCGGGTGACCTATCCAGTTAATTGAATAATGATTGAAATTCAATTACTGCTTCCAATTCCATCATATCAGTCAACACTCAACTGGTTATGAAACGATGCAAATGTCAATGTGGAGTATTTATGTAATTCTATGTAAAAAAAGTTTGTAAAAAAACTCGAAATGAGTAGTTTGTGTATCCGTTGCATCTAAGAAATCAAAAAGCAGAACTGTTTATGATCTGATCAGTCATTGCTTTAATGCTGCAACGACTTACCAATTCCTTAAATAAGAAAGACCTTAGTACGAATCTGAGACCAAATAAATCATGAAATTTGGATTTAACTACCGCTTAACAATTACATATGATTTTTAGAGACAATAAGACTGAATATCGTTGAAGACATTTTAACTTTTCAGCTCTGACAACAATGCTGTTTAAGGTGGTAGCTTAAAATATATTTTTGTTATTTGTTGAGTTGTTGAGTAAAGCATTGACCTGACGATAAGTAAAACACCTGTCCCTCAAAACGTGGTTATTGTTAACATAAATTATACAACACCACAATGCGTTCGAGGCTATAAGCTATAGGGTCTATTAATAGGTAGGTATTAGTTCTCGTTACTCCAGTAATTTTTCGTGTTTACAACACCCTTCAAATTGGAATGCGATAATTTTTGCAGACTTTTCTTTGTCGGCTGCAATAGGAAATGCAACTGTGTCTACCTAGAGACTCTCCGGCAGCAGACACCTGCTTCCAATAATGAGAGCTAACCAGGCTGGATTAAAATAAACTCTACCAACCAAACTCCCAACTGACGTCCAACTTCAGTAATGGAGAGGCATTTCAAGAAGACGAACCAAACTCCACAACATCCGGAACCGAGTGAGACCGTGAGACATCAGTGTTACCAGGTGGCAAAGCAACTAGCCGCTTTTATATCAGATGTTAAAGTTTAAATTATAACAATTTCAATTTGTTATAGTAGAGAATATAACACATCAGAAAGTTTCTATTATTCTACTTGCGTGAAAGCTTATCAAATACTAACTACAACATTGTAAGTTAAAAGTTCTGAAGGTAAATCACTCGTGCGGAAACCGGCTGTATAGGTTTGGACAGCTTTCAGAAAAGGGGGTATTCATTAGAATTAACAGACAAGTTATACGCAACGTTAGTTCGTTACCAACAAGTTCTGTTTGGAACAAGTAAACATGGCGGTAACTATTAGTTTAATTGAAATTTATTATTTGTGTATATCTTATCATTGTGACGTTTACTGCGAAATACAAATATGAATTTATTAGTATTTATTTACTTAATAAGTGTTATTTTTATTCGATGAGGCGACGAAACGAACAAGGCATTCACATGATGGTAAGTAATACGCTTTCTCTTAACATCGTGGCGCTAATTAAATGTACACAGCACCACATGACGCTCGTCGTCCCTCGCTACTAATAAATTAAATAGTACATTTGTAAGTAAAGTGGAAACTGGCAACACTTTTGATAGGTGGCAGCACTGTTCTTGTGTCTGTGTCTTCCGTCGGTTGTCATTCTTTGACTGACCGTCGACGAGAGCACAGCTAGCGAAATAAGTATTAAAGTTTTCGTGCTACAATGTAAAAATATCTGCTGTTAGTATTAAAATAATACTTTATATAACCAAACTATCAACTATGTAATACTGAGTGATATATTAAATATTTTAATATACCAGGTAGTATATATCAGTGGTTAATTTTCTTGCATAACTTCCTTCAATCATCAACAATCAATTCTAAGTATCAGTAATAAACAACAAGAAAATATTTAAATTACAACAAGAATTATTGTCATTCGCAGGCAGCCATTGTACAAAGTTGGCTCATTAAGTGAAATTAATGAGTAATTAGAGACACACCAGTCATTTTTTTATGATGACATTAAGGAGATATTACGGAATTTATATCCAGTTTTATAACTTTTCGCTTGTCTACGAATCGTTCTTTATAAAGCAGAACGTGAAATACAAGAAACGACGGTGAGTATAAAAATTGGCATTATATTTAACTTAAAGCTATGCTGCTTAGTTTAT
This sequence comes from Pachliopta kotzebuea, assembly GCA_018246255.1. Classification (NCBI taxonomy): domain Eukaryota; kingdom Metazoa; phylum Arthropoda; class Insecta; order Lepidoptera; family Papilionidae; genus Pachliopta; species Pachliopta kotzebuea. The sequence goes on along the minus strand of DWLS01001051.1, from coordinate 20,804 downwards.
ATTAGTAACTTTCAAAGAGAAAAAGTTAAGTAATTAATAAACCAATTGTAGGTGAAGATCGCATGCCTTTTCTATTATATATTAAAGGTTCAGTTAAATAAAATGTAAATAATAACTAGCTGTCTGTCTTATTATCATCTCTCAAAAAACTAAAAACTTACCATATACAGATTGTTTTTATTTATAGGATCTACTTCTCTTTTCGATGGTTTATTTAATCGACAGCTAACAGTTGAGCTCAGTTCCATATGTTCAGTAACGAGGCCTAAGAAGATGCAAAAAATACTGGGGCTCTTTTATGTTAACAAACATAGATTTGCAAAGTATGGTGCAAAGTGTGTGGGAGATAGCTCAGCTGGCACCACAGCCGAAATACCACAAGACTATGAATCGAAGGGTTCTTCGAGATACCAGGTACTTAGTCAACTCCTTTGTCTTGAAGTATTTGAAAATGCGTATGAACTTTAAGCTTGGTTTTAAAACAATTTTTTCAACTAAATTTAAGCGTATAAAAATTCAAAAGTAGTCCAACAACGATTTAGTTTTATTGATATTGCTAGAGTTGATTTTATGATTATAGTTTTATTAAAAACTTTTTATTACTGTGTACTATTAAGATAAACCAATTTATCATTTTTGCACAATTGGAGTTTACATTTTAAGTTTTCTCTTTCGATATATTCGTCAACTAAGAATCGTTTTAAAAAAGTAAAAATTATATTATCTCTATCAACAAAATTGTATGCTAACTAAATTAATAGGTAATAATAAAGTTTTAAATTTAAATATATCCCTAATTAAGTTTGGAGCTTAATTATATTTAATTTCCTCTCACTTTCGAAGTTGTAACCAAACTTTGTTTTAATTACGTTTCGAGCCGCTTATTCAAACGGTATCATTCCGAACCTACAGTTGAAATGATTCTTGTGGTAATATTTATGTTTGTAACAATTTCGAAATCTATTTCGGATTCAGTTAATATTTAATCCACTGCCTTATGTACCTTAAATTTTCGTCTACAGCTTAAATTATCGAAATGTATGCCTTTCTTCTTCCGGCCCTTCTGCCATTTTATAATCTTTGGTTTAGCCAATCAAATTTTTCACTCGGAACTGTTGTCTAAGTTAAGGCAACTTTGGTGGCGTCCTGGTCCACATTATAAAATCAACGAAGTTTTTGTAACCCTCGACATGGATGACCTCCGGGATTGCGTTCCATACACATTTGGTGCCGCCGCTTTATTAACCAAGCAGTATAGAGCTGACCCATCTAAATTTGTTCAGTTATATATATCAAGTTCTTGGCAGAGTTTCCAAAGCTTTTAAAAGATTTCTGGTCGTCATCTCTTAAGTAATTAAAACTCAAAATTACAAAGATTTTATAAATATTTGTATAGGAATTATCTGCATTAAAATGTCTTGGTCCTAACTGAAACACTACAGCTTAATTCCATGGAGAGCTGGGTACCTTGTGAAATATCTAATGTTTTTTTCTTTTTAATTATTACGAATTCGGGATTAAAAAAATAACATGTTCAGGAAAAGCAACGTGATTAAATGAATAAGAGAAGGAAATAGATTTTTATCGCATTGTATTGCTAAACACGCGCGGGTATCAACGCGCGACAATTGCTTCCAGACCAAAAGGAAATTGTACTGCGGAACGCGAGATGAATATAAATTTTATAAATATTTTTTTTTTGCTCTTACTCAGTCTCTTAGGAGGCATGGATTCGAATCCCATCACTGTCATAGTGTCATAAAAGGAGCCGTTTGATCAACAATAAATTTTATTTCTTACCACACGTCTATTAATAACGAATTTCAATGCGAGTTAATTTATTGACTCTCCCAAACACTTAGGCTTTATTTAAAAACTTATCATTTAATTAACAAATTCAAAAATATTAAAATATGAACAACATATAATAACTATTAAGACTACTACGAAAACTACTAAGAAACATCACTATAACTATAGTGATGTTTCTTTTTTACAGCAGTTAAAAATACACAACAGCTTTTAATACGAATTTTAAAACGTCTGCTACCTTAAAGTAAAAAAATTAAGTTCGAAACGATACTACTCATTGTTACAAAGGGTAATTTGAATGACACTTAAAACCTCTTCGTATTGGTGAAATGGTTTTGGTTCCATAAGTTAATAAATTAGACCGATTTTTTAAAATTTTAGCCGATTAATTACTCTACTTTCGCTTGGCGACAGAAATAAGCACTCCTATATTTTGTAAAACTAACATTTTAATAACTTAATCGGCTACTTAAACGTTCTTCGATTCCCACTGAACTCAAATTTTCAATGAAGAAAAACATTGTAAAGAAACCGACATGTCCCGATGTTGACATTCTTTTTTTGTGGTTTCGGAGGGAATCTTCGAGAGATACCTGGCCTTCTAGGGAGTAGTCAGGATTAGGACATATTTACTTATAAAAACCCCTTCGGTAGTCGTTCCCTACATTTGGAGAGGTACAAGACTCCCTACGTAACACAACCATGACCGCTCTAACCCTATGCTTGGATAGCCCATCCTAGGGATTGATTCATAGAGTCTCAGGCACCCGCGCGAGAACTACCGTAATGGCCGGAGACCATGTCCAGCCTTCGTGCTCCTCGGAGTCGTTTAGAAGGCATTTAGAATCCCTATCATAACCTCTCACAACTCTAAAGGCTCCGTTAAGGTAGGAGAACACGATTTGCCGATGAGATTTCATAGATATGCACTAACCCGAACTTGACTACCGCAGTACATAAAATAAACAGCTGTTTATTTCTCGAATATTTATTAATTTTATTGGAATATAAATGACAGAGAAACCTTTGAAACAAATCCAAATATTCATGATAACCGACGGAAAAGGTTACTTCGGGATGAGCATCCTCAAACAATATCCATCTAACAACACTATTACCTGTAATAATCATACTTACATTTTTATATACATTTTTTACAAGCGTTGAAATAATAAAAGATTTATGATGCATGAAATGTTTTATTATTTTGTGATAACCTTTTGAATTTAGCGACAATTTTACGATCAGCTCCGACGTAAAGTGTAGTTTGTTATTGTCTAGACGAATTAACGTTCAATATAAAATAGCGCTTTAACCGAATAAGTCAAATTTAATAGACGAGATATGTGCTGGAAATCTCTGTTTTTTTCGGCGAGACGAGCAAAACGATCACCTGATAGCAAGTGATACCTTTGCCCATGACAATGTGGCTGTGGTTAAGATGGTATACACAGCATCATATTGCGCTCGTCGCCTTGAGACGTAAGTCGTTCAGTCTCAGTAACCCAGAAATTTCACTAGCTTACCCTTCAAACCGAAACACAGTAATGTTAGCACAGTACTGTATGTCGGCTCCAATAGGAACTGCAGAGATATCTATTTAGACAGTGTTCAACAATATACATTACTCGTCCCGTCGAATAAAAAAAAATGATGAGCAGGCATATCCCTTATTATGTTATATTTCTTAAATGATATAAGGATATTGAATTTTACCACTGTATAAAAGGTAATAGTTTTATGGAAACGTTTTCAAAATCTTCCTATTTCTAACTTTTCATTAGTTTAATAAATGATAATAATTTCCATTAATTTAAGACAGTGAAGAGTTATTATTATAAATTACAGGAACAAAAGATCCCACGATAACAATACAACGAAATTAATTAAAGCGATCCAGTCGTAAATTTAATTTGAATCGTAAAACATCAACACGGATACCGGATATTACATAAATAATATTGTAAATATATTCTAACTAAACATAAATACATCTGGTCCGGTTATTAGACTAAATTAAACATAAACAAATTGTTATAAAGTTAAACAAATAATTGTTAATTGAAATTAATATTTGGCTGCGTTATTTCTTTACATAAATCAGCGGTATATATACATATACTTTAACATATTTAACTTAGAATAAAGTAACTTATAGTAATTAACATGACCTCAGCAAACATAATGTATAAACATACTTCCGGTAAGAAAGTTGGCGGTGAATTGGCTGTTGAATTTGATTGAACTAAAGCGAAATGTTGATCTGTAATAGTTTTAATGTAGCGATATTAACTAATGTTATATATTAAGTTATTACCGTAGTAAATTCACTAGCTACATCGCCTTTCAAACTGGAACATAGTCATATCAATACAATAGCAACTTGCAGTAAGAATAGGCGTTGGGGTAATACCTACCTATAAAGAAAATCTGCTATTTCTTTCCATGAATGGATTTTTTAGACACTTATATCTAGACATCGTGGGCAAAGTAGGCAACGGGAACTAGAAGCGACTGCGACTGGATGTGGGCGGTGTAAAAAGCTACGTAGCTTGAAAGTTACAAATTCAGAGACATTTAAAATGGTTTATTGCCCCTCCGAACTAAACTGTTGGATCATAATTATTTAATAAAAATAGCGGATTGCGGCCTATTATTCACCTGCTTCCTTAAATTAATTGCTCAAAGTTATCTTTGAAATATGCGCCTAATTTATTTTGACAGGAAGTTGTACAGGCGAAACGCAAATTCAACAGTAATTCTTGGAACTTTCCAAGAAAAAGCTTTGAACTTTTATAATTATATGAAAATGCTTAATCTTCATTATGTTTACTGTAAAATTTGTACAGATAATGTGACCAAAACTTATTAATATACATAGTTTTTTTATAATTATATAGAAAATTTTAAAATTTGTGGTGATTGTATAAAATTTTACTGGTGGTAGGTTTCTATTGCCGGAGCACCGGTTTGAAAGTTACTGTATCCTAGTGAAATTACTGAGGTAACTAGATTTACGCGTCAAGACAACAATCGCAATGTGGTGCAGTATATGGTATACTATCTTTACTAACCCTGCGTTGTTATAAGCAAGCGTATCACTTACCATCAGCTGAACTCTTTGCTCGTCTCGACGCCTCTTCGATAAAAAAAGCACTACATTTTGTTCGTCGTCTTGAGACATAGGGTGATAAGTTACGTTACTCCAGTAAATTCACAAGCTTATAACACCCTTATACTTTCGTAATGCTCGGTTACGTATTCTATTACACGAGTCTGTTTTATGAAGCAGAGCTGTCCCACTTTAAGCGGAGCCCAAAATATATTCAGGCGGAATCGAATGATTACCGTTTATTCAGCATAGGAATATTTACGTTTTATTGCAATCACACGCAGTTTTTCGGAACGTATAAACCTTTACTGTAGTCATTTGCCTGTACACCCAATAAATGGCGCTGCGTAAATCAAATTCCCAGACGGAGCCGAAAATACGTGAAATATTGCCTCCAGTAACAAACTTTACTCTGCTGCTGGAAATTTTATTCCGTAGATTATCTTTCTGTTATAAAATCTTTGAAAATTTAGCTAATTATTAGTTTAATTAATTAGAAATGATCTATTCTAATTCCGTCTAAGTTTTTTTTTAATAAAAATTTGTCTGTAAATGTCCTTATTTTACTTGATGGTTAGTACACAGCGCTTTTAATCCCATTATACTATACAATTTAAAATATGGGAAAGTAATTGTTATGTGTGTAATTATACTTAAGAATGAAGTTCGTACTTAGAAGTACTTATATGAGCTTTCAGCGAGGTAATCAACGATCAATGCCATCGTCATCATAATAGCATATTGGTATCTATAGTTGGACATAAGCCTCTCTGAAGTGAGTAGAGCAAATATCCCGCAGTATACCATGTTTGCTGTACTCGACACACTTGGTATACGAATTGGAGCGTGTGTTGGTGAAGTTGCACTGGCTTTCCCTGTAGCTAGTATACTTAGTCGACTTAGACGCCTTTTCCATCTGAGGCATTTAGCAAACATGATTTTAAACCTGTCTTTCATATAGATTTCTTGCGTTTCATAGCTGTTCCTTTATAAGCTATTCTATAATATTGTATTGTATAAGAGTACTGTGCAAACATTTTTTTGTTCTGGATTGAAGGGTGAGAGATATTACTGACTGGGTGGCACTGGCTGAAAGGGTAACAGAAATTATTGGAGTAACTACTAATCATATTTTTTCTCAAGACGACAAGCGCAATGTGATGATGTATATACCAACTTAACCTCCACCACGTCGTTATGGACAAGCGTATCGCTTACCATTAGGTGAACGTCTTGCTCATGTGATGCTTTTGTAAAATAAAAAGGACATCATTATAATTTTTTTCATAGTAATTTATTTATTTTCACAATGAAGCTTTACCCTACAGATTTATGATCGGAATAATCAATATATTACAGAAACGACAGTCATGCGGTTGAAGGTAATAGCACAATGATTTATATTTTGTTGCCACATTTTTAAATGAGTAAGTGTCTTATGTATACGGTAAGATGAAAGAAAAGTTCACACAATAGTGAGTGATGGAGAGAGAGCAAGACAAGATACGCCTTTACATAATTACATCATCTTCATCATGTCCAGTCGATAAACTTTCACTGCTTGGTATTGGCCTCTTCCAATAATATTAACCATATCAGTACAGTTTAAAGAATGCCTTTATTATGTCTTCTAGTATAGAACTACATAGCGCTGGTCAAATAGGAATAAATAAGTTTAAGTACTAAGACCTATCAGATCAACGAAGTTATTATATAAAAATATTTTCAAAAGTTAAAACGCCTCTATGGCTTTGATTAAAAAACTATGATAATTATACTACAGCAACTACAGTGGCTAAAAGTTATTTCTTACTACATTGAGGGATAAATCATGTCGAATAAAGTGATGTTATCTTAGCACTATATACACTTACTTATAAAGTAATGAGGATTTACCACCAGCTCTTCCTCATAGCAATAAGATTTGAAATTATTCTAAAGTAACTCACAAATTATTTCCGTAATCAATTCACATTAAGCATATGTGTAGGAAAGTATACCTAAAATCTACTTTTGTGTTATCATCATCATCAGCCTGCGGCAGTCCACTGCTGGACATTGGCCTCTCCCGAGGAACGAAACTTAGCCCGATCTTCAGCTATTTTATGTTATCAGAGGTTCAAAAAGACAGAAGTATCTATTTTTTTAATAACCAAATCACAATTCTTCTGTTTAGTTAGAGAGAAATGCGTACCCACAAAAATAATTTCGTCTAAGTTAACCGAATTAGATCACATGGCTCTTGTGTAAGCGATAAATTGATTACGACGTAGATAAAGTTCGAGGACGAAGCTCCATCATCAGAATAGGCTCACGGGAATATATTCAGTGTGTGATATCTTTCATCATAAAACATATTTTTTTAAAAAAGCTTAATGACTTGAGTTATTTAATATTGTTACTGGAGACCCTCCAACTAGGTAATTCAATCAATCGTGATAAGGTTCTTTGTGGGTAAGTAACGCGCTGGTACAGCTTGCGTCTATAGGCTTCGGTAACTGCTTACCATCAGGCAAGCCGTATGATCGTATGCCACCTGAATAGTATAAAAAAATTCTTCTTAACATCTCATGGTCCTAAACAAGTATTTTTTTGCTTTGAGACGAGCAAGGCGTTAACCTGATGGTAAGTGATTAGCTCATCCATAACAACGTGGCGGTAGTTCAGATAGTATACATAATACTACATTACGCTCGTCGCCTTGAGACGAAAAGTGTAGTCTACCACAGTAAGTGTAGTTACCACAGTAATTCCACAGTAATTTTTGACAGTTTCCACGTTACTATTTGGCAGCACAAGTAGGAGCTGCCGTAGTACCTACCAGGACGGTCTCCGCCAACAGAGACCTACTGCCAGTAGAATATAATAGTGCAGTAATGTTAACTACTAATTACTTAATTTATCAGTGAATGTCCTGAATACAGTTGTAATGAGCGTAAATAAAATTACTGCATTGTTAATTAAAATTGATGTTGAATTCAAAAGGCTGTGTGAAAATTCTGCTCGTTTCCCATTTCACTGACTGAAAGGACACTGACAATGTTTGATTGGGAAACATTTCACAAAGAACGATTGCTCTTTGTCATCTACTTTTATTTATTTAATTTCTCGCTCTAATTGATGAGCGTCATTATTTACTATACAATCGATCTGTATAGATTATTTTAAGGCTCATTGTAATATGAATTCATCATCATCATTTCAACCTATCGCTGAACATAATATAATGGCCTATGTGACCGGTACGTCACATACATTCTATGATTTCCTCATCATCTTAATCAGGTCCTTCGCCCACCCCGCCATATTACTCTTTCCAATATAACTTCTCCAGGTACTTGGCTCTCCTCACCTTACCTTTTTTGCCAGCTTATGATGGTGTAAGTTTTAATGACGATAGCTCATATACAACATAGGCAATCACGCAGTCCTTATTTTGTTAAAAAAATAGGTTTAATTTATTACTGTCTCTAATTTGGAGGAACGCTGCAGCTAAAGTGTATATTGAATAAAAACACAATCTCGATTAAGTACTAGATATTTCTATGATGCTCTTTTTACTCTAGCATTAAAGTAGCATAAAAAGTATTTTAAAAACTATATAGCCACTTCTCTCTTGAACTCGCAAAATCAAACCTTATTTAAAAGTAATGAATACATAGTGCCTCAGATGATAAATATTTAAGTAACCTGTTGGTAATTTTTTAATAATGAGAACTTTCTTAACTTTTCATTAGTTTTTTAACCAAAACAGATACATGAGTAAGTAACATAGTTAAATGTAAAACATTTTTTACACACAATCGTGTTACAAGGGAATAGCGAGACACTATTAATTACCTGTTAATCTGTTTGGTGTTTTACAAACGGAATAATTGTACACGAATTAATTTCTTTGGTTACTCAGTAGATTTTATCAGAGCAAAAAAGTTGTTTAAATCTATACAACTTGCCAAAAAATTTGTCTAGGAATCTGCGTGAGACATTAATTGGCAGCCGTAATGGCGCCAGAGAGCCTGTAGACGCTTAGTGTTAATATTTAGGTAAGCAGACATTTAAATGATCGTTGTGACAACTCATTACATTTGATGAGTGCTTCATTTGTAATATTACTCAAAATAAAATTGAGTATATTTATGTAAACATTAAAATGGTCCAACTTTGCTCTTCTTGTAACCAAAACATTATCAAGGTCTTAATCCACGCTGTCTAATGACGAAGCTGATGTAATAAACATATCGAATCACTCGCAATGTTTTCCTTTACCGGAAGCTCAAGACCAATAAACATCGAACACTTGAATTATTTCGATACTTTGTTACACGCAATAAAAAGTGATAATATTTAAAACATAGTCAGCAATGAACAACAGTGTAATTAAGCAATAAAACAGTTTAAATGCTATTCGCTACTAAACAACATTTTGAACGAGAAAATCTCCTCGACGTCAATTCACAATTACTCTTATTAATCTACCCTGTCTGGTACAGCGGTGGCATGACTAATGAAATTGATACTATACCAAAAAAAGTGAAAAAAAAAACTTGTTAAACTCTTAAGGAAAGGATCTGAAAATAATATAGACTGGTAATCTTGAGTTATTGAGAATACGACTAAGAAAACCCATGCCTGTGAAAGAAGACGATTAAAAGGACCTTTAGCTTGGAGGTCTTCAAAGGATCATTTAAATCATCGCTCGCTAAGTGAGCTGGTATTTAACGACAAATATATAGGACTTGTGTAGCATGAGGGTGTTGGAAAGGGCTACGACACTTGTTAAGTACCCGTCTCCCTCAATAAACAGTAAGTATGAAAATTGTTAACGTTTTCAAATCTTTGATTTTTATCAGTTGTACACTATTAAAATAATAATATACTACTGTACCTTCGTAGATTGCAGTTAAAATGCATTGAATTTTCTATGAAAATGTCAACATCGCGTGCTTTAAGTGACTAGTTTATAACCATCATAACTTGACACTTCAATCAGTACCTTTAGATTAATACGTTGTTGATTTTGAAATTAATAGACATCGATATATAATATTAATAAGAACAATTCTAAATATCCTGTTTTGTTAAATTCATTGTTAAATAGTCTCAATTTCCGGAGACAGATTATGTATCTCTAAAGCTCCTATTTTGACCGCCCAACAGTAATATTTAAACATTACTGTGTTCCAGTTTCAAAGGTGTTGTAGCTTTACAAATTACTGGGGTAACGAGACTTTACAAAATCTCAAAGCGAAGATCGGAGTACCTTAACTGATGCTATATTCTTGCGGTAAGTATTACTTACAATCAGTTAATTGTCATTGTCGTTATCGCTTCTTAGAATTAAATATACTTTAAATTAGTTTTAAGTTCTAATAATGCCAGAATAAATATTAAATAATTTTTTATCAAGAAAATGGGTCATAGTTTAACAAAATTGTGCCTACTATAACTTTATTGTAAATTTCTTTTAGTTGAAAATACTATTTTAGAAAAACCCAGTTTAATTTAAAAAACATATTTCTTAAGTACATTCTGTAGGAAATTTCGGTCCCAAAAATTATGATGATGTTTAAAAAAGAGTAAATAGAAAAAGGTTCTACTTATACCAGACCGCACAACAAATACGAAGCTTCCGTGTATATATATAATTATCAATTTTTACTTTCAAACGATACACTTTTAACTCGGTTAATTGAATTCTAAAGGTTAATCTAGTTTCAGTTAGTTGCAGTAAAAAAAATCTGCGAAGTAACGTGTCAGGTGTAATTGTTTAATTTTTCAATTGTAATCATGTTTTATATTATTAAGAAGAACAAATTAAAAATTAATATTCCTCAAAAGAAGCAATCGTCTGATGTAAGCATTTTTTCCTGATAAAAAAACAGAAGGCTCTCTGTAATATATCCTCATATTTATTTATACCATATCTAAAAGAATTAGGTCCTTATAGTTCAGTTTGTGGTGCTATCCTACTCATAAATCTCGAAAGACCTGGGTTCGATCCCTTTTGAGCTTTAACTTCTGCTAGAGGAATAAAGGAACCGACATATTCTTAGTACAATAGATTTTGTTGATATGTGACATTTGTCAACTCGCACTTGCTCAAGATTCTAACAGAAAAAGAGGGTAGACCCTCGGTCCAGCAGTGGGAAAATGAAGTAGAGTATTTATGTATTGAAAATTGAATAAACATCACGTTGAAAAAATTTTATAGCACTACCTATCTCTTCTATACATACTTGTTAACCTTATTACCACAAAAAGATGAGTGTTTGAATGTTTTACCATTTTATTAGCTTTTTCAGTACCTATATGTAATAACTTTTTTTACGTATTAATGATTTTCAGCAATATTTAAATAAAATGTTGCGAATGTTCCGCCGTGCAAGGTGGCTCGGCATCGCCGGCTCCAGTAAATATTACTGGAGGCTTTGGGGTATCTTACTGTTATTAGCGTTGATCATCGTTGAGATTGGTGCCATTTGGAAAGTGGTGAAAGCGCTAGCAGGATGGGCGGTGAGCACCGAGGGACACAGTAAGTAATGCATAGTAATATTTTTGTTATTTACTTAATTATAAAATTAAGGAGGGAAATAAACATAATGTCCAACCGATAGTAATTAACTAGCCCCTAACAACACGGCATGTGTTTTATTTTTACTTACACACAGTAAGTATTATGGTCATCATCATCATCGGCTAAAGAGGGCCCACTTCTAAATAGTCTCTGCCAATGAACATCACTAAAGTATTTAATGTAATTCCCAAAAATTCACGAACAGTTCAATATGAAATCATACAATAATATTAAATAGTATAAAGTCTCCATTATGAGGTAAGAGAAGTCACTTTTCTTGTTTTCGTTCTTCCAATAATTTAATTTCAATTAGATCGGTGTGTATGTCTAAACTAGATTTTTTTTTCTTTTATACTATGAAGCAATTGATTCAGGAACAGAGAATTTTCTACCATTCCCAAAAATCTTTCTTTCAGTCGACTTTTACGATACACTGGATGTAGAGTAGGTGTGAAATATACTAACTCATCTTCCACGTCTGCTTAGAAAAATATTAAAATATAACTAGAAACCTATGTAAAAATACGTATCTAGTCTAGTGTTTAGATAAAAGAACTTATTATTAATATTTAATTTGAGTAAAAATTTTTCCATTCGGTTGCATATTTAACTTGTAGACTACGAACTCTCGTCTAATCTCGTTATATTAAGACCCGATAAGAAGACCTCACGTTAAAAGACTCTGTTTTTGATCAAATAAATCCTCCGCAATTCTAATCATCTGAAAACAGACGGGAGATTCCATTAGAGATATAAACTAAATACATATTAGATATAGAAATTAGATAGTCGAGTTAATTATAAACGTTACTCGTAATGTATAAGATGTTTACACATTCTGTTAAAGACTGTTGTTATTGTAGACATTATAAGAGTATAATTTTCAGCATTGCTCTATTTTCAAGGTTATCAGGAATTAATTTACTTAATTTTTTTATATATATCTGAGCTTTAAGTTCTCCTGATAGTAAGCTCAACTATGATTAGGCGCTAGTTGTAATGATTTACACTGGACGATATTGTGCTCATTGCGTCAGTAGTTTCGTTAGCTGCAACGCCTTTTAAACCAGAACACAGTAATGTCTGCACACTGCTGTCTGCAGGTAGACATAGGAGTTGTGTTGGTAATTCGTTTTCGGCAAAAGAGACCTACCACCAATAAATATTGGATTTTACTTATTCAAGGAAGCGTCACTGCACGGCTGGCGGGCGCGACGCTGTACGCGAATGCCGTTTTATCAATCCTGTTAGGCTGGAAACTATCAATATGGTGGCGGAAGATCACCGATTTCTGGATATTAATAGAACGAGCCGTATCCGTCAGCAATATCCCCAAAGATGATAGCTTAGACAGAAAAATGTCAGCCGTAACAAAGTTATTCATCGTTTGTGGGCTTTGTGAGTACATAACATTTTAACATGATCAAATTGTATGAACAGGAAGACAACTAAGTTTGTAATTTGCTTTGAGGCTAGCAAAGTAGGTTACTGGGACTCCACAGCATCATATTGTTATATATAATAAAAAAAAAACATTGTCAAACTATGTTTTCGTAATCACAACACTTACCAGTATGTTCCAACTGCAATCAAAGCGGATTTATCAATAAGTAGAAGAACATGTTTTCGCTATTTTATTCTCTTCAATGTAGATTCGTGGGATTCGTTTCTATGATAACGGAATAAGTCTAATATAAACGATTTTTTTTAGCTGAACATATGTTGAGTGTCCTAGCTGTGATAGGATTCAATTGCCCACCCTCTTTATGGCTTGAAAAGTATGTTCTTATATCACACGGATTCTTACTGCAACCCCGTAAGTAGCAACATGATTATATCTACCTATTTAAACGAGTTAATAAAATTTAAACTAGAAATAAGTTTATAATGTATTGTTAAAAGATATGTACTATGGTGAATAATAGAAAAAAGAATGTTTAAATATGATTATATACAGATATGTGTATGTACAAGTTTTCAAAAGATATATGATAGGATAGCATAAGTATTAAATGATGTAAATAAGAGTTAAAAAGCTTTGAAAATAATATCAGGGAAAAGCAGAAGTTTAAGAAAAATAACATTATTATACCCAAAAAGAAATAAAAAACATACTTTAGCCGTTCCCTAATAAATAGAAAAACAAAGTTGTACATTAAATGACTACAGTTGTTGAAATATGACGACAGGAAAACGAATTGTAGAAAGACAGAGTACATAAAATATACAACTGTTAATATTCCCACTGCTGGGATTGCCTTCTCTCAAAGTGAGAGATTCAAATCCATTTATTTACCATGCTAGACAATGCAGGTTTTTGATTATGACATGTATACGAAAGCAGTTTCTGTTGAAAGATATTACTGGCCGCGTTCTTTACATACAAAAATATTTCAATGAAGAAATGTTTACCTGTGTTCACTTATAAAATTTATTTCAGGCGACTATTCAGTCTCCCTGGGTATTTCATTGATTGTACTAAGTGTAATAGCAACAATTTTGTGGAATTTTCAAGATTTGATTATAATCCTTATAACATTAGGTTTGGCGTCGCGATATCGACGAATAAATAAATACGTCGCAACAATTTGCGCCAAGGATACAAAGGATATTGAATCTAAGGTATCACTTAATGAGTATTTTCGTTATTTACTACTATCACTTATTCGTTTGTTGAATTTATGCATATGTGGATTGAAATAACTTCACATAAGTATGTTCTATATTTGCACTTGTTAAGTGCAAATGTAGAACATACTTATGTAAAGTTCGATTTTAAAATATACGCAAGTTGAGGAATTCGTTTTATATTAGACCAAAAAGTAAAATACCTATATGTATAATATATTTATAGGACAATAGATTTTCTTTATCTTAGTTGATTCATGTATTATATTTTTTTATTATATATTGATTGATTATCCAAATATATACACAATTTTTTTTTAAATATGAATAAGAATGCGTGTACTGAGACTTTAGCTTACTAGAATGATCAGTCCGTGATATGTTCTCTATCATCACACGTATGTACTTCTCTACTTCATTTAAAAGATCTTTAAATTTTAACTGTAAATGAGAGCAGCTGTAATATTTCTATTTCCAGAATTCCGAGACTTTCGATTTATTTACATGGCGTAAAATTAGAGAGGCTTATGTTAAGCAAGCGATACTAGTTCGCAAAGTGAACGACGCGTTGGGACCTTTGATTCTTCTGTCCAACTCTTGCAATTTTTACTTCATATGTTTACAATTATTTTTGGGCATCACGTAAGTAAACAACTTTCATAATATAGTACTCTTTATCAAACTTACAATCAAAAATTCTTTATTAAAAGTATAAATGTCCTCTGCTTCTAAGGCGCAGTGACTAAGTGCTTGCCTTGTACAACAGAGATCCCTTGGATCCGCATCCAAATGGTTTGGAGTTTTTGAGCCTCCTGGCTAGCTACCATTCTGTTATTATGAATCGTAAGGTAATGTAGTAAGCGGTTCAAACGTTAATCGACTTCCGTACCACAGACGGATACCACATTAAATATTTTTATTTTCTTTCTGCTTTAGATTTTCTCTTACAAAATGTAATACAGCTTAATTTCAGATTATAAATAATTTTCTTTACTTTTCAGTCAAGCAATGTCTGATACAAGCTTTCAGCAGATGTATTACTTATTATCGTTCGTCTGGCTATGCATACGGACCACTTTAGTTGTACTTTCAGCTGCTGATGTGAATGTCTGTTCTAAGGCAGCACTGTCACATCTTTTCGTATATCGGACGCAAAGTTATAATTTAGAGGTAATTATTATTTTCTAGCTCTATAGTAAATACACTAGCAGAGTTCAAACCGAAATCTTGCTATTTTCTACACAACATTCTGACTGTAAAAATAGGCACTGCGCAGCTTTAGTGCTTACTGAGACATTCTTTGGATGTTCATGAAATTCAAGTTTTTATTTAGTAAGAAGTAAGGTTAATTCGAAACTACCTGGATAGCCACCATCGTCATATTATTAGTATTAGTAAATCTACCGACAGAAATCATTTAGCAAAGAGTAACTAATAAAGGATAGCCTTGGTCATTAACGTTAACGACCGAAACACAATTTCAGATCGAACGCCTCCAGTATCAGTTAAGCAAAGATTTTGTTGCGTTAAGCGGAATGGGATTTTTCTACTTAACCAAATCGCTTCTTTTACAGGTAAAATATCTATTTTATTTATTCTGTTAAAGTGATTTATAAATAAATAAATAGACTACAGAAAGGACTAAACAACTCTTTAACAGCAAATTGAAGTGATACATAAAATAATTTAGTTATATGATTATAGCATTACTTTCAGGATTTCAGCAGGTTTTATTTCTTCAGTCATCACATTATACGAATTTATAATAAAGTTTAGTTATTTATTATTATGAAACATTGGAACCGAAAAACTATTTCATTCAATTTCTGTTCGCACTAAGTAAACACAAAGATATACATTAAAACGATTCACTGATGGTATGTTTTTGCAATAGGCCATCAACGTAGGTTTATTTTTACTACCGTAACGTCTATATCCGTCTCCAAACAGTACTACGCAAACATCCGGTGCGAAAAGGTCTGTAGCTTGTGTAATGAAAGCTTTAATCAAAATCCAATTTGTAACTAACTCAAATAAGAAGTCATTGTTATCACTTATATCTTTAATATATGAAAGTTATGTTAAAATATGCATTTAGAAATAATTAGCAATTAAGTTGAAAATATATCCTTTTTTTCGTTTCTTAAATTAATGAAACTACAAAATTATTCATTTGATGGTAAGTTATATCTATAACAATCTTACTATACTTGGATCAACTATGTTAATCGGTTTAAGACATATTGTCAAGTTTCGTTACCCCAGTAATTTCACTATCTGTTCACAATAAAACGTGGCGACAAAAATAGGCGGTACAATAGTATTAGACAATCTCCGGCAAGACCTGTTATATTATATATGTAAGAAAGGTGAAGGTATCTGTACAATCATCATAATCAATGTCGAGAATCAAGAGAAGAAATGAATGTTGATCGAGAGTCGTTTCATTACAAGATACATCACCACTAACACTAATATTTCATTTATAGGTTAATACAAAATAATTTGTAGACTAGAAATCATTCTCCTAATCATTCAGGCAACATCCAATAGCTCAGTGATCAATTCGTCCTGATAATCAGATATATTGAATTAATTTCAGATGGCCGGCGCTATAGTTACGTACGAGCTAGTGCTCATACAGCTAGATGGCTCGGATCACAGCTCGACCAATACAACTACATTATAAATATAATAACTATAAATATAAATAGGTATGTATAACCACAGCTCCTACTAGTAAAATTACTGATGTAACAAGACTTAATACTTATGTCTCAAGGTGACGAGCGCAATGTGGTGCTGTGTATAACATCTTAACTAATGCCGTTGTTATGAGTAGACGTATCATTGCTAACTTACGTATATTAAAAAAAAAATTTTGAGGAAGCGACGAGAAGAGCATGGCGTTCACCTAATGATAAGTGATATGCTTGCCCATAGCAACGTGGCGCTGGTCAAAATGGTATACACAGCATCACATTGCGCTTATCATCTTGAAACATAAGGGGATAAGTCTCGCTACGCCAGTGATTTCACTAGTTTACTGCACCTTTCAAACTGGAACGTAATGATGTCTGCACTTTACTGTTTGTCGGCTGCAATAGGAGCTGCAGGAGTACCCACCTAGACGGTTCCCCTTGATATATATGACTGAAGAGGTTTTTAAATATTTTGGAGGTGGCGATATTTCTTAAGCTAAGAATAAAATTATTAATGAATTAGGTAAACATTGATGAAAACTATTTTCTGTATTTTTCATGTTTTAGTAGATTACTCTGGGGTAAGAAAACTTTTCAAAGAAGACCGTGGATTTAGTCACGAAACGTTGACAGGGCGGTATCAATCAACATGGAGAACTTTGAGGAAGGCCTCAATACAGCAGTCCAGCTATCAGCTGATGACGTTGATGAAGAATTAAAATCATTGATCAAAACGAACACGTGGTGAAATGATCCTTACTAACATCTCATTGATATTGATCATCTCTTTGTAACGACTGCTACTTAATATATATAAAATGGTTTTTCTTATATAATATACATTTTAAAGGATGTATATTTAAATGAGAGTACAGGGGAAAACAAATATTCTCTATTGCTCAGAGCACTCGATATTTGCGAAGTAACAATACAGATGGAGTCCTCGTTTGATACTTTAGTCTCGGGGCGTCTCTTTGAACTTTCCTCGACCTTGTTTTCAATGTGCCGAGTTGGAAAGATGTAGTTTCTCAACATACCATTTCAAATTTCATGCACATTTCCTTTTATCTTCTTCATAACAAATGAATTATTAATTTTTTTCATACTTTACACCGTCGTTATTTAATTTTCGTTAAATTTTTTCTTATAATTAAAAGGTTACAAATCGTATCGACAGTTATCAACAAATGTATGTAATTATAATTAATCTACTTATTGCTACTTTTGGAAATACAAGTTAATAGTAATTATAGTTTTATATTTATTTTAACTTTTTTTAATACTTTGTACATGCAAATGAAGTAAAAACAGACACTGGTAAAACTGAAATGAAGTAACACAGGCAGACTTAAATCGCATTAAGTTCTCTACCGGCTTAATGAAAGCGGAAGCCTACACGGGCATTCACAAAGAGAAGTAAAAGAATAAATCTGAGTAAATACATATTCATGTTATATACATAAAGGTTATGTTCATTTTAAATGTTTTTACTATTTAAATTATTATAATTTACTTTACATGTATCAGTGTTGGAACTAAAATAAAATTTTAATAGCGATACACGAGAAAAAGATATAAACACTGATAATACGTCTTCGTTACCGAAGACCGTCTAGGTTAGTACCGACAAACAGTACTGTGCAAACGTTACTGTGTTTCCGTTTATCGAGTACTGTGTGCTTGTGGAATTTCTGGGGTAATGAGACTAAATATCTTATCTTTCAAGGTGACGAGAATGTGGTGCTGTGTATACCATCTTAACCCACGCCACGTTGTTATGGGCACGCGTATTACTTACAATCAGGTGAACGCCTTGCCTCATCGTCCCATCGTCGCCACGACGAATAAAAAGAAACTAATTTAAAGAGATACAACATTTTTGAACCGAAGGACTCTTTATTTATTTCAAAGTTTTACAATTATTTAATTTTGAATAGGTAACTATAAATTATCTTGAAATATTTAATTATAAACATAGATTCTAGTTTGTTGATTTATATAACTAAAAACGTTATACAATTGCGAACTTGATTGAAATTCCGAACTCGCGCCAATCATCATCATTAAACAGTAAATGGAAATTTCTTTCCAAATTCTGGACAAAGTATAATTTCAATTTGTAACCGACGAAGCGGAGGGGTTACGCAAGTAAACGAGTTCTCTGAATTGTATTAAAGAGTGAGTAACCGCCTCGTCGATTAAAACTAAAATCTTTGAATTTATATTTTCACGAGCAATTTTCTCTGACCTCTTATTTGACTTTCAAAAAAAATACATTAAGAATGTTTCAACATTCTCTTCTGATAATAAGCCTCTCACAAATTCCTCATATAACGATCCATAGAAATACTGCTGCTTTTTACCTTAACTTTTCGGAAATTATTTACTTCTTAAAAATCGAGGATATATCAATGGCAAAATTCTAACCTGTTTCCCACGAGTGAACACCATTCACTATTATGCTTAAATCGTTCAATTTTATATAGATTTCACGCCAGCATTTAACATCTGAAGGTCAAGTAATGGCTCGTCTAGACATTTTAGAGCTCGTAGTAAAATTTGCACGGGTGTTTATCGACCTCTTTTTAAACAATCAAAATATGTTATCTTTTGAATACTGATAAATGAATAATGATGTTAAAAACTTTCTTATTTTATTCTGCAAAGTCACGAGGCAAGCTAGGCGTTCCAGTGATGGTGAATGATAGATTTGCCATAACAACGAGGCGCTGACTTAGGCGGTATACACAACACCATATTGCGCACGTCGTCTTGAAAGATATGGTGTTAAGTTTCGGTAGCCCAGTAATTTCACTAGCTTACAGCACCTTTCAAACCGGAACACAATAATGTTTGCACATAACTCTTGGTGGTAGAAACAGAAGATGCGATGGTACTTACTTACGGTATCTAACAACACAGACCTACCACCAGTAAAACCACCACCACAGCTATTATACGCACTATTACAGCTCAAAATCAGTACTGTGCAAGCATTACTATGTTCTGATTATAAGGTGAAATAAACTAGTGAAATTACTGGGGTAACGAGACGTAGTACCTTATCTTTCAAAGCGATTAGAACAATGTGATGCTGTGTATCATATTAATCAGTGCCTTATTATTGTGAGCAGGCGTATCACTTACTATCAGGTAAACGCTTTGATCGTCTCATTGAATAAAACAAATATTTGATACGTTTCTAATTTCTAACGTTACCTAAATATTATTTAAAAGACGCCGATTGTGTAGCGGCGATAAATCGTACAAAATTATACAGCGCCGGCGTCGGAAATTCAAACAAATTAATTCCGTCTAACCACCGGAGTAAATTGTAGAAGTAACATTGGAAACGCCTCGCAATTTATGGCTCCTGGAGACGAGGTCTTGTTACGGACCGCAAGGAGGCATTATCTGAGAGACATTGTCTTTAAACGAATTATAATAATAACTTTTATAATTATTATAACAGCATTACACTGCAAGCGTTTTTACATCTATATCATGCTATGTTATAGTATCTGCTAAGATTTAAAAGTTACTCTCTCCCGCTCCCTCTCTCTTCCTTTTTCCTCGTCCTTTTTGAAGAATTCATTATTATCATCAATAACTTACCTACAATATCATTATCGCCTCAAACAAAAACAGATTGACATAAGGGCTCCATAGAAAAAAGCTTGACTTCTGAAGCGAAATGTATATATTAAAAAGAAATTTTAAATTAATAATACATAATTAACTTGTAATGGTTTCTTCTTGAAATTAAAAAAAGTAGTTTCTGCATTAATTTTTTAATCTGTAAAGAAATCTAAAGAAGATAATATTTTGATTGTTTATTAGGAAACAATACATTAGAGAGGTAGGGCACAGCGAATTTATTCGCTCAACTGGGCAGCCCGTCTGGGGAAGTACCTCCGCCTTACAGAATACCACAGCCAAACAACACTATAAGTGTTGTGTTCCTGTTGGTGAGTAC
>DWLS01001050.1:0-24150 GCA_018246255.1 Pachliopta kotzebuea | reverse complement strand
TGGGATTTCTCGACATAAAATTAAACAAGCGCTATCGCGCTGCTTGGGTATTTTCGTACATATATAGGGAAAGCGCGGTCGCGCTGTTTGGGATTCTTCGACAGTCTTTTTTCAATACCGTCTGGGACTCAAACGGTTAAGTTACAATGTTTGTGAGCAGGGTTTTTCTATACCCGGTCGGCTAACTACCACCACTATATTGTAAATCTGCCACCGTAACAGTATTGTTGACGTTCGCGTATCAACATATGAGAACCAGAGTATCTTGAGCTAACATGCATCGTTACCCATGGACCCATTGTCACTAAATACGATGTGACGTTATGGATAAGTATTAGACCGTTCGATAAAAATAAATAGGAAACACTTTCATACAATGTACTCATAATTATAGATAGAAGAGTTAATAGAAAACAACGAGGAGCTTGTGCAGCGCATTCAGCAATTCCAGGAGACGATTGGTCTGGAGCCTTCATTCGGAAATACCCGCAACCTTGTGACCTCATCGTCACCGCACGACCCCGAGACGCCGCGCCCTGTGCGCAAGCGACACGCGCGTACTCAGGACACTGACTCCCAAAGGAAACGCGCCTTAAAACTATAAATGTTTAGAGAATATTTTTTGGTCTGTCGTTTGTTTTATAAAAGTGCAATATCACTTTAGTATTGAAATAATTTGAATTTAATTATTTACGCACATGTCAAGATACTAAAATTATTTTACTTAAAAAATTATAAATTTTTTTGTGGAATTACGAATTGTAATGAAACAAAATGTGCATTTTGTTTATTGATTTGTACACATTAAATGAATATGTTGTAAAAAAGTTTATTTTCCAACATCTTTTGATTTAGTATAGTTATTTATAACCAGAAACCCTGAATGTCTAGTATGTAGTATTCTTTAAAGCAAAAGGTTCTCCACATTACATAAAAATTTAATAGAAACGAGTTCGAATACTGTTGAAAAAATTAAGTATTTGTAGCGTTTCTCTCGCGCTCGGTGAAGGAACTTTATTATAAAACGCACTTTGAGCAGAGAGGGAAAGCAAATTAACTTTTCATAACTAAACATTTAATTGTTCAATGCAGAAATTTACTTTGGTTTTAGTTTCTATTTTCAGCTTACAGATAAATAAAAACTTTTAAATAAAACCAGATGCTAAATTTAAATATTGCTTTTATTGAACTGGATTGTATAATATTATAATAAAAGTAAGTTACATTTAATTGAATAAATACACAAACTCAAAAAAAAAGTTTCGTTTCTAAAACACTTTACTTAAATCTATTTGCTTGGGCAAATCACTTTCCCTTTCGATCTTCACTTCTTTAGTGAAGGTTTTCTTGAGTAACATATTGATAGCTGCTTCCTCTAAAAAATATATATTTAGTAAAATAAAGACAAATCGTGATTATGTAAATTCCTATGCAGTTTATTTATTACAAGTTGAGTATAACTGAAAGCATGGAACGACTGTTATAAAATATTAATTTTTTTAGCGACGTGGCAAATGGGATGTTCATCTGGTAGTAAGTGATACATCTTCCGATAACATGCAGTGTTAGGGTTAACCCTGATTAACTTTTTTATACATCAATCACCTTGAGATATAAAATACATAGTGTCGTTCTCCTAGTAATTTCACTAGCCACAATAATGTTTGCACACACACTACTGTTTGGCGGCCGGAAGAGAAGCAGCGATGGTATCTACCTAGACGGTGTATGTTTTAGTTTTATAGATTAAGTAATGAAGCTCACCTGTGACCTGGATAGCTAACAGTTGATGTACTATATGTCGCGCTGTAATCTTAAAGAGGTCTCTACTGCTGATTTTCTTTTTCTTATAATAAGGCATAAGCAGTTTGACCACCAGTTCAGCAACATCAACTTTTTCAGATTTCTTTGTTTCCTTTGCCCGTGTTGTCGCACCCTTGTGGAAATCAACATGTATTTCTTCATTTTTATGCTCTCGTTTATGCTTCTCAACATGTTTCTCTTTAAATTCTTTATGGCGACTTATTTTATGTTTTTTAGTATGTATATGTTTACTTTTCCTTTTACACTCCAATTTTGGCGAAATCGGTTCTATGGATATTGCGTTTGAAACTAGTTCCTCAGTCTGATTTAAGGGTAGAGTTTCCGGCGGCAATTCGGAAAATTGTTTTAATTCCATCAAAACTTTATCTGCTTCTATGCTCAGTTTATGGGCTTTTACAAGAGTTGTGTCCTCTCCAAATGCAGAATCAGAACTGTTGTTTTCTATGTCTATCCTTGTTCGACTATCACTTTCGACTTTACTTATATTAATATCTTCTTGTGTTTGTGAGTCTCTCAGTTTCATTTGTGATAAAACTTCATTTTCCTTATAATTTGTTTCCAGATTGTGTATTAATTTTTCTTCGCTAGCGTCTTTATCGGAAACATATTCATCAATAGTCAATACCTTTCCAGAACCACTATCGGATAAATCATCAATCTCTGATTGCTTTCTTTCGCTACTGCTGATTTTATCAGAGTTAAATTTTTGCTTTTTCTCTTTAGGAGTATTACAATCTTTTTGCTTATGTTTATTGTTGAGTTTAATATTTTTTTCAGGTTCCTGTTCGCTATCAGACGATTCTCCGAATAATGCTTTAATTTTTCTTTTTGCGGTAGGTTTTAATTTGTTTTTCACTTCTTTAAGAATTTCTTTCCTACCGTCTATTTTTATACTAGCTTCATTCTTTTCTTGTGTCTCATTGCTTGGTACACCTTGTAATGTTATATTGATAACAAACGTTTTCTGTATTTGTTTTTTATCATTTACTAATTGTACGTTTTCCGGTTTCGTATTATTGTTGTCTATATTATTTGCTAAATTTGTTTCTTCTAATTTAAGGGTTGTGTCATCATGGTTACTCTTAGCTGTTTCGTCTATTATTAATGTACTTTCATCCTCACTCTCCTCTATGTCGGGGCTTGAAGCCTGGCTAGAACAACGAGGTGTAAAGAAATTCTGGAGTTTAGTTTGTGTCATCGGATCTCGCTTAAAAGAATGGGCTTTTCTTTTACTTTCTTTATCAGCTTTTGATAATAGCCGATTATCTTTGCTTCGTTCCGTATTTGCTGTAACAATAATACATTTATTTTATTAAACGACCAAGGGAAAAGTATAATTACCCATAACAAATCGTTTGATTTGTTGTAACGAAAATACATTAATATTGGCAAAATACAGTCGAACAATTATTTACTTTTTAAGTTAATGAAGTAAATGTGAAAAAGTTGAAGACAAATGGCTTACCACTTTCGAGTTCAGACGCAGTTACAAAACCACATAGGTGTTTTTCTTTTTTTTTTCTTTCAAAGTCTCGTACAAAATCACTAAGTGTTTCTCCCATTCGTGGCTTAAAGGTCTTCAAACGCGGAAATAAACTTTTGCTACTTGCTTTTACAGATGTTATCTAAAAATCGATATATAACATCAACTGTAACAGTTAGTACCGGGGTTCGGTGAGTAAAAATATCTTCATAACCCTGCCTTAGAAGACAGGAAGATCGAAGTCCCCACCCCACCCTTATACAAAAAGTTTGATAACATTACCAATTTTGTCATTGCTCTTCTGTATAGGCTGATGACAGTGGTATTGGAAAAGGCTTCGTATTCCATGTCAATAGCACACTGCTCAACATCTCGTCGTTTCAAAGGTTGCTCTGGTTCATCTATGTCCTTCATGCTCGCTAAATTTGTGTTTAGTGCATCTAACAACAGCGAGAGGTAGCTGTCTCGACTGGATACCGTGAGACCATTAACCTAATGGAGAGACACCAAACTTTAATAATATGAGAATGAACTAAAAAAAAAGGGAACAACAAGGGAGTAGTTCCAATTTTATTCTAGTAGAGTTAATAAGCACCAGACCAACAATATTTAAAACATGGAACCATTTTACTGGTGGTATGTCTCTTGTGCTGAGTACCGTCTAGATAGGTACCACAGTAATTTTTATTTCTCCTGTCAAATAGTAGTGTACAAACAATACTGTGTTCAGAATTAAAGTGCGCAGTAACTAGCAAAAATATTGGGTTAACGAAGCTAATCATCTTATGTTTTAAAGTGAGAAGCATACTGTGGCCACAGCGCTTCATAGTTATACCCGAACCTATTAGTTACCATCAGATAATTGTCCTTCCGGATTCGTCGAATAAAAGAAAGACAAATGGTACATCATCATCATCAACAGCAGCCTGCGGCAGTCCACTGCCTGACATAGGCTTCTCCCAGGGAACATTATAAAATAAAATAATAAACGTTACATAATGAAATTACAAAAGATCTTTGCCCAGGAGTTAACGTCCATCGGTTGAAATTATGATGAATTTACAACTTCCGGGCATAAAATGATTAGTTAACTTTTTTTAAATCCAGTATAAAATTAATAATAATATTTATGTTTCATTAGCTACCTTAGTACTGGTGTTTTCAGCAGCTCTGCACTTTGAATTTACAGCGGCTGCGGCGTCTATACCCTTTTTATCATTATCCACGACCCGTTTCTTTCTTTCAGCAAATTCTTTCATTATAAGAGTTTTGGTTTCCTCAGCTACGCGCCGACGACTCTCTCCATCTGATCCTCCACTATCTTCAGCATAATAAGATTCTACGTCTCTTAAAAGAAAGGATATGAGATGTTGTAAATTTGTAATAATTATTTTCCTTAGATAAAGAAATAAAAAGATTTTTTAATGACAAATTAATAATTGATCGCAATCGCACATGACGTTAAATGTCAATAACGGTGAAGCATGCTCACCTAGAATGTACTATCTCTTGTATATTAAAAATTAGTTCTCTGGGACGCTGTTGTAGCGGGAAATTTACAATATGAAGGTGCTAGCAAGCTAGGCAGGCGGGTTCGAAAAAACCCCTTCACAAATCAAACTTCACAACATTACTCCAGAACAGAATCAAATCATGTTGTAAAGAGAACTACGTTTTTCGACTGCGCCACAGAGAAAGTTAATCAATGTTAGTTTCTAAACCTGAGCCCGTTCCGACCGTTCCCGTAGAGGTCGTGGGTGTTCTGCTCGTGTGCGACGAATCCGCCCCGCTCTAAACGAGCACTCATTGCGCGCCTTTGGTGCTGCTCGAGCGCCCGCTGCACGGCCCGCTCGTCACTGCACACGTCGCACCTCCCGCCGCATCGCGGCGCTTCCTCGCCGAAATATTCCGCAAATCGCTTATGACGACATCTGTGGTGAACGATATTTAATCTCTAACACAATAATTACTTTTCGCCAGCTCTTGGCAGTTTTATGCCGAATAGAGGCTTCTCCATTCGGAAGCATTGTAGCGCGATCTTTGCAACTAATTTCAGCAGCCTAAACCATCGCTTCAACTAGTCTACTAGTTTTATAATATTTATACAAATTTTAAGATTAAAAACGACTTGTACACATAAAATTAAAAATTGTATATATATAGAGTTTAATTATTTGTTTTTGTAAATTATTTTGGGAATTTTAAAACTTTTACAATTCTTAACTACTACCACCATTATGGTAAACACACAAACGCCCACAAAATAAGTTTGATAAATATTTATGGCTGCAGGAATAAACACTGTGATGGTGCTTGCCTAGATGATCTCTGTTCACTGGTGCAACGTATGTAATAAATAGATGTCTGCAAGGGTGAGGTATAATATAAATTTGTATTTCTATTTTTACAACACTTACTTAACTTCTTCACAGTATTTAACCATGATTTCGAAGCTTTTATAAGAATTTTTGCAACGTTGCTTTTGCTCGGGTGTACGCGCACGTCCCATTTCGGTTTTAAGAAGGAAGTCGACAGTGTTGCGTTCATTTCGACAGTAATAGATGCGACAAAATGCCGGTTTACCATCACGGCCGGCCCTTCCTGATTCCTGTAAAAAATTATCGTTTTTTTGTTATATATACCCCATGAGCGGTAGAAAAGTTTTAAAATCCATAGCATTAATCACACGGCTTGTACCATTTTGTTATGTGGCACAGCAGTTAAGTGCTTACTACTAACACGCGTCTCCCTAGTCCCTAGTCGATTTTAAAACTATTTGTTACAGAGTCTTTTTAAGCGCCTGGTAAGGTATCATCTTATTGGCAATCTGCTTCCATAACAACATTTTACAACTGGCACATAACATAAAAAGTACTCTGGGAGAAAACGCATGATGATAAATGGCCTCATTCCCATCTAATACAATGAGTAGTTTAGTTAAAGTATTAATGGAATGAATGGAAATAGACAAATTGTATATGTGTACCTATCATCGCCATTATATTGGTTTTTTTTTGTATTCATGAAAAAGAACTAGTACAACAATAATCTTACAACGTAATGTAGGTTACCGATCTTTTTAAAAAGACGACCTGTCGCGACGTTGGCTGTTTTTGCTAAGTAGAAAAAAACAGTTTTACAAGTAACCTGATAATAAGCGGCAACATTTTGCGCGAGTCCCCAATGTGCTACAGCGCGCACGGTTGCCTTGTCAACGCCCATTCCGAACGAAACTGTTGCGCAGACGCATGGGCATTCACCTCTAGACCACTGTTCTTGCACGGAGACACGTTCAGAAGATTTTAAACCTGATGACAAGTGTATGTGATCACCTCCTGTCCCGTATTTGGGCGGGAGCGACTAAATTGTGAATTAGAGATGGGAAAGTGAATTGATAGTGGCAGCATCGCCTCTCTGTTGAGTAAAGACGAAAGTCGCCGCAATTTCATAAAATTTATAAGTATGTAAAAGAAAAGGTGATAAAAATAACAAGTTATTAGAATTAAATGCGAAATTCTAAAAAAGGTTACTAGGAAAGTATAATACAAAAGTATTAAATTGAAACACAAATAAAGTGTTAATAAAAGTCAAATGTAAGTAATAAAATATAAGGACAAATGTAAAAAAATGGAAACAAAAATGTAAACAAAAGAAAAGTAGTTACAGCAAAAATTTTATCTGATTGGTGCTGCATGAAATGCAGAATAGGAATGAATGATGAAAGGATGTGGAACGAAAAAATACAAAAGGATATGAGAAAAGAAAAATAAAGTACAATAAAAAAGAGAGAACTTTACCTAAAACATGAAGAGGAAAGATTAAAAAAAAACCTGGTGATAAATTATATTTACTCAAAAACATAAATATAAAAGATTTTTTTTATTTTAACTGTAATTATTATAATAATCAACTGTTAGTTGGTCACTGGGGGGAAGAGGACCCGGATTACTTGACACTATTTGAACCTATGCTGTCTGCAATTAATTTATAATTACAATTAATTGTAATTAATTTATAATAAGCAATAATACTTTATGGGTGTATATAGTTACCTGATAGGTTCTAAATATTTGAATTGCAATGTTACCTTCTGTTAACTTTATGTAAATTAATTTTTATGCAGTAGGGAAAGGTTCTTTATTTATAAAATTGTATATAACTAATATTACAAAGAGTACAAAATTGCTGGCTTTAGCCTAACATATATACAAAAATTATTATACCTCCATGATACGCCAAAGATTTAAGTCCTCTTTTGTTCAGCATATGTGCTAAATCTTCAGTTTGTTCCCGAGTTCTGCAATAGACAATGACAGCATTTTTGTCTTTCTGAAAAACAAGTATACTAAGTAATGCAAAAATTTAAATAGTAAATAAAAATTAATATAACTTACAAGTTTTTCATTTTCATCTTCTTTTAAACTTTTCTTCAAAAATTCACACAAGTCGCCAATTTCATCTTGTATGCAATTCTGATAAACTACATCATAATAAAGATTTTTCCGAAAACTTGGTGTTTTATATTGTGCAACTGGTTGTAATAACTTCAGGTTAGAGAGGATATCTTTTGTGACTTCCATACTAGCAGTAGCAGTGAGAGCTACCCATGGTATATTCTTGTAATTCTCCCTCAATATACCCAGTTTCAAATAATCTGGTCTAAAATCATGTCCCCATTCGCTAACACAATGAGCTTCATCAACAACTACATAAGAAACTTTTTTATATTTGACTAGATGATCCATTAAACTTTTGAATGTGCCTGTACAGGCCTGTTCAGGGGTGACATATAAAAACTTTGTGTTTGGTTTCATACTTCTAAGATCATTAATAACTCTTTCTCTCTCTTTTGATGTCATTTTTGAGTTGATAGATTCAGCTTGAATTTTATATTTTGTTAAATGATCAATTTGATCTTTAATTAATGCCAAAAGGGGTGAAAAAACAATAGCAACCTTATTAGGCTGCAATACTGCTGGCAATTGAAAGCACAAAGACTTCCCAGAGCCAGTGGGCATTGAAACAAATACATCATGTACACCTAAAAATTAGAAAAAACTGATTACTGTAAATTAAATAATTAGCAATACAAACTTTTTTATAAAATAGTAATTTCTGTTTATTTGTGTGGTTATTAACTTATTATCTTCTTATTATTTCATGATTGCATTTTGGATTGTATTTTTTTTGTTACAATTTTTTTTTATTATAATATAAGTGAATTGTGACTATTTGCTGGTGATTGGTGTAAAGATAGAATGGTTTTACATGTCATTTCTGCACTTTTTCTTTTTTTTCACTATGTATTAATAAATATAACAACACTTTACATTGTTTACTATTTGTATTATTTATATATATTAAGTATGGATAAATAAATATATATCAGTATATAAACTTCTTATACATATTTATATTTCTTTAAAGTATGTCTGATGAGGATTCAATTCATTCTTTACAAGACACAGATACTTTTCCTAGAGGTGATAGTTCTAAAGCCCTTCTTGAGATGTTATATGTTATAAAACGTACATTTAATCAAAGTCGGTTTTCGTTAAACGTCTGTCCTGTCATGTTAATGCACAAAGTGTGTCCAATCACTATAATTATCTGTAGAAATTTTTCAGTAATACTGATCTTCATGCTGTTCTGATCTCAAAGAGTTGGTTCAAACCTAATCTTCTTTCCGCCTCTTACTTTAATAAGCAATCATCGTGAGAATAGAAGAGCGAGTAATGTAGTAACCTCCACAGTAACTTTTGTTTTAAAATTATTGCCTCCTCTCTACCCATTAACTCGACAACAGCAGTTTCTTTTTCTTGAAGTGTCCTCGGAGCCAAAATGGTTCCTGGTGTCGTTTATTGTCCACACTCTCTAGATTATTTCTCGAGTATCAAAGTGATACTGGAATCTAAAGGATCAGAATATTCGCATTACATCATCATGGATGATTTTAACACAAACCTCTTTTTTTATTAATGTCTACGTTCTACCAGGTTACAGTGAATCATTAACTCGGTTAGTCTCCAAGTCCTTCCTTTGCAAGCGACTCACCACAATATTAATGGGCAAGACACATGGCTGGACTTAATACTTACCTCTAATATTGTCCCTGTTTCCCCCATAGTCAGTATTTTGCACCTGGGTTTTCCCGTCGTGACATTATTTCCATTGATTATGTTTTAAATCCTTAAGTCTCGTCCTGAAGTATTGCACAGACGTTGCTTTGGCCGTATGGATGAACAGAAATTACGTATAGATGCATCCGTTTTAAATTAGGGAACTGTTTTTAACGAGAGCACAGTCCATGAAAAACTATGTGCTTTTAATGATGTCCTTTTACATTTGTATGACAGCCATGTAGGATCTTATTTAACAGGAGTTAAAAAAGTGAAGATTAAGCGTCCACTAGTGCCTTGGTTAACACACGAGATACAAACTGCGATGAAACGTAGGCATAAGGTCTTTCGTAAATATAGAAATGACCGCTGTGAAGAAAACTTGGGTTCGTATACGATAAGAAATGGCTAAAACCAGATGGTACGCAACGCTAAACGTCGACGTATTTTCACTATTATAAATTCCTCGTCCCCTACAGCTGTGTGGAAGCACCTAGGAGCTCTAGGAATTAGCTAACAAAAGTATGTTGAACTTCCAAAAGTACTGGCTTTAGATGACATAAATCGTTTTTTTTGCGATTATACTTCCATGGATCACCGAACGAAGCGTGGAATAGAATCCTATATCCAGGCTTTACCTCGGTCTAACCTTGATGAATTTCACTTGTCCCACGAGTCTAGCGAAGATATTAAAAAGATGGTCCCCTCCATTACGCCCAATGCGCTAGGCAGCAATAACATTAGCCGTCGCATGATTTTCTACATCTTGGACTTCTATTTTCTGCCTATCACTCATGTTGTCAACTTCTCACTTGATTCTGGAAGTTCTTTCACTTTGACAATAAAGCGTCCCAGATAAATAAATTGTCCCAGTGCCTAAGATTACAAATCCCTTTTTACCTTGCCATTTTCGACCGATATCTATTCTTCCATTCCTATCTAAAATAATCGAAACTTTTTTACATAAACAGTTATCACGATTTGTGTATCGCAAGAATTTATTGAGTCCCTTTCAGACTGGATTTAGACTTAGAACTAGTACCACTACGGCTCTTACTAAGTAACTGGTGACATTAGGGCAGGCATAGAGAACACCGAGGCCACTGAGCTTGTTTTAATTGACTTTTCTAATGCTTTTAACACCATCGAGCATGACTTTCTACTACAGATCCTTTCCCATTTTTTGATCTCGTCCGCAGTGACTGATTGATTCCCTTCCTATTTTCGTGGACGGCGGCAAATGGATAGAATTAATGAGACGTCTTCAAATTGGTGTAGCACTAAAGCTGGAGTACCTCAAGATGGTATATTATCTCCTTTGTTATTTTTTTATTTATACATCTTATTACTCCTGGTCTTCAATGTGCGTATCATCTGTATGCTTACGATTTGCAGTTGTACACACAGGCGAGTGTGACGCTGGAATCATGTGACGCTGCGGTGGACGTGATTAATAAAGACCTAGAGTATATCAAGGATTGGACTCAAAAGTTTGGATTATTTGTGAACCCTTCCAAACGTTAGGCCATCATAGCGGAGAGCTATCGAAATATCCGTAAACTGTACTAAACAGTAATATACGATAGTCTTATAATAAAACTATCACCATCGTTTAAAGACCTTGTCTTCACATAGATACCACTTTTATCTGGCAGCAACAAGTATCGAGTGTTAGCCTTAAAGTAACCGGTACTTTACGAGCTCTCTATCGCTTGAAAAATTTCCTTGGGCCACAGACGAAAGTCATGATTGTGCAAATTTTAATTTTACCATTTATTGACTATGGTGATGTATGCTATTTTGACCTGAATGCAGACCTTCTCAATAAGTATGATAATGTATCTAACTTTGTTCACAGTTAAAGTGGTTACCTATCTGTCAGCGGCGAGGTCTGCGTTGTCTCGACACCCTGTTTTCTATTCTGACATCCCCAAAACCACCTTCTTATTTTGATAGTTGTAGTAGTACATAGTTTGACCCTGATAAAAATCTCCGCTCAACGAACAACTCGATTCTTTTATGCCCTTCGGTGTCTACTCTTTCTTCTCTATCCAATGTACTCTGAACACGTTGACAGTCAACTAGATTGCATTTTTTCTAAGACGCCAAGTACGAGTTTTTGCCCTGTATTTACTTGCCATTTTTGTACAGCTACGATTATTCTCAAAACATATCAGTGCTAATAACGATAGACGGCTTTTGGGAAAAAATAAAAAATTAATACTGGCTTGCACGAACAGAATTTAAAAAAAAAAGAATAATTATAAATATTAGATGAAAAGTTCTACTACGATTAATTCTTAAGATCTTTTTAAAGAAAAAACACATTTTTCATGCTTTTTGATGATAACTATACACTAGAATTAGAGTTTGAATAATATAATGTTATTAAATCAAATTGTCATTTTCGGCTAGATATTTAATAATTGCCTTGGCAGTCAATGTGTAAATCAAAAAGCTGGGAACTTCTCCTAAATGAAGTAATGACTGGGTCCTGATGCACAAATTTTTACATATTGACATACTTATGTATATATTTTATTATCAATTAGATGTATGAATATATGTATTATTTATATGTATATATAATATTTGTTAAGTATCTAATTTAATATTATGTCTGTATTGTAATGCAATTTAATAATATTTTGATATGTATTATAAAAGAAGTGTCTTATATTTTAATTGTTTAAAGCACCTGTAAGACAACGCCAATTAAAGTCTGCTTTTACATGAGGTGTAAAAAGAAATAAATATATAAACTAATTATTATTTAGAAAAAGAAAAAATTATTTATAGAGAACCAGTGTTAAAATTTCTGAATATAGATAACACATTTTATCCCTTGTTTATATTCAATTAAAACTTTCTTGTCTCAAAAAGCTGAAAAAAGTGTGAAAGCAGGTTTTAGTTAGTTGCAAAGTTTAATTACTCAGATCCCTTTTATGTTTCTAAAAATATTGTTTATATAACATCATCATAAATTATCAACAGCCTGTGGCAGTCCACTACAGGATTTGGTCCTATATGCATATAAATAGCAAAAATAATTGCAGAATACTTATTGAGATTAGACAGATCAGCATTCTTTAATTTATTTTATTCATAACAATAAAAACTTATATCCTTTATATATTTTCTTTACAAAATTCTTGTCAATACCAACTTTATTGCAAGTTGCCACTAGATGGCCCTGTTTAAGTTTTTACCTCAATACTGTTTTGCCAGTTTTGCTTGTAATAATTATCACAAAGTAAACACATTAAGTGGCCATACTATAAGCACTAAACAGTAAGTGGACCATTGGATTACTACTACGCATGTCTATTTTAAAGCGCAATAGTACCGTGATTGTGGTAGCACTATGACTGCAACGAATTTAAAAATATCCGAACAGTTGTCAATTTTACAAATTTTCTGGCATAAACTCGTTTAATAAGCTATTTATGTCAATTCGTTTACATAAACGATTACCTCTACAAATTGCTCGAACGGCTTGTTCTTGAAGTTCACTTTTAAACTTTCGATGGCCAAAACATTCCAATAGTTTTTCTGTTACGTTATCCATCGCGAACTTCTCTTTACTGTGATATTACAGGTATTCTTTTTTGTTACACTTTTTTAGAGTATAATAAATATTATTATCGTAATACATTGTTTAATGCAAACATTTACTACTTTAAATTTGTGACAATAACATTAAAACAACCTCAAAATAGTATTTTGTATTATTATTCTGTCTTTGACGTTTCACGAAACTGTAATCTGTGTTTTTTTTACGATTTAAACGTCACGTTTAACATGTACCAACAATGCCAAAACACATGATTAATTCAGTTTAATTTTTTTTTTTAATTATTTTAAAAGTGTAATATACTAGTAACTAATATTATTTCGATGCATTTATTGTTAAAAATCTAATTTTTTAGATTTACTTTATCTTCGTTTAATAATCCAAGATGAATAAACGTAAAAACCCAAGTGAATCGACAAATTTTAATGCAGATTATTGCGATTTTTTAAATGAGCTAGCAGAGTACGAAAAAAACTTTAACCGTAATATACACA
This sequence comes from Pachliopta kotzebuea, assembly GCA_018246255.1. NCBI lineage: Eukaryota > Metazoa > Arthropoda > Insecta > Lepidoptera > Papilionidae > Pachliopta > Pachliopta kotzebuea. The sequence continues at coordinate 10,656 of DWLS01001050.1, read as the reverse complement.
AATATAATGCATACAGAAAAGCTGTAGCCGTTTTAGCTTCGCTTACGAAGAGAATCGAATCCGGCGTAGAGGCCAAAAAATTAAAAGGCATAGGCGATGAAATATCAAAGAAAATTGATGAGTTTATAAATACAGGAAAATTGGCAAAAATTGACAACATACATAATGACGAAAGAGCACAAGCGATTAATATGCTAACACGAATCTCAGGGATAGGTCCCGTGAAAGCACTTGAATTGGCAAAAAGTGGTATCAAAACTATTGAAGATCTTAATAGAAATAAACATTTATTAAACCACCATCAGCGTGTAGGATTAAAGTAAGTGACAATCTATTTGTGTTTTTTTTTTATTATGTAGAGCTAATCTTTTAGCACTTAATCGTAAATGGCGATGTGAGTTATATAATGGTTTGAAATTATTTGAAAATGTTATTTTGCGTTTCACTTTTTTGATTCTATGCTGCTGATTAATGCCTAGAGTATGCGGAAGGCCAAAGAGCAGAAACCAGATATGTAATAACTTCTTGACATGACTAAATCATTACTATCATTCCAGCCTATTTACGTTTATTTTTTTACTACTTTATTGTTAACCGAAGTGATGGACACAAAATTTGGTCTTGCATGGTTTTATTGCAATGGCTCTAAATGGTTCCTTTGATATCGTCTGTGTGCCTAGTAGTTGTCATCTTGCAATTTCTGTTTTGAGAGCGCTATTCCAGAACAATTCCCCAATGCTTATCGGTTCTACAAGCTATATGCTCTGCCATACGTGTTAGTAAAAGTCACAAGAAACTTGTCGCTCTGTCTATTTCATAGAATGGCGGTGAAAATATGCTAACCCATCTGCCACACAAGGTACAACCATGGATAGCATATGGATTGAGACAATTATTACGTTTTATAACGGGTTTTTATGTTTCAGTATTTCGGTATTATGGTAGTGTTTATATCATTCGAACTAATTTTATATGCACTTATGTAATATTCGTAAAAAACATTTTTGTTATGCTTTACATCATTATTTACAATGTCAATTGCATTAATCACCGATATGTAATTAACATAACAATATAGAAAAGGCCTGATATCCTCGAACTTTAAAAGAGTTGTTATAAAGAGTTGTTTTTTCAGGTGCACTGTTTGATATGTCGATCTTTATTTTATGTCAAAACATAAACCTTTAAATTTGGGTGTCAAGTACACTTAGGCTTTCACTTTTATACCGAACAATTTTCTATCCCCTGTGTGTATTCTCGCCATCACTAGACATTGGCAAAATTATTGCGCAGAGCAGTAGAAGCCATAAACCGAAAAATAATAATAAATAATACACTTAGACTTAAAATAATGATGGACCTATTATTATTTATTTAGACATGAGTAAAATACGTTAATTTTGTCTACAGATACTTCGAAGACTTTGAAAAAAAAATTCCTCGACTTGAAATAGAAGATATAGATAACAAGTTAGGATCAATTCTTCATCAATTAGATAAAAAAATTACGGTGAAAATATGCGGAAGTTACAGGTTAAGAATACTAATACTTAATTACAGCTATGAATAACATTTTGACAAATCAATGGTATTAAATTTTAATAGTTCTTTAATTAATATTTAGTGGCAATATTATTATGCCAATTATTAACTAATATTGAATTAAGGTTTAATAAATTCGATAAAAAATATTTCTCTTAACAGAAATGTATTTAATAATGTTTCCGTATCTATCTACTTTGTGCCAATTTTCGTTGGGAAATTTTTTTCTCTATTATTTATTCTTAAAAGTTTTATGGATTGCGCTTTATAAGGCCTAAAGAATAATAACAGCCCATATTATTTTCTGCTGTACGCTTTATTAAATATAATTTACGTATCTACCCTTATTACACTTTTTGACGAAACATGTTATTTTAATGTTATTATTATCCAATTAAGTCAAATAAATTATTTTAATTTTAAAACATTTTAGACGAGGAAAATCAGAAAGCGGAGATGTTGATGTCTTAATAACTCACCCTTTATTAAAAGTTCACAAAATGAAGAAGAACAGGGAGGAAATAACATTAAAAAAAATTATTGATAATCTCAAAGGACTAATAGTCGATGTAATTTCGATAGGAGAAACAAAATTTATGGTAAAAAATAACATTTTTGTTAAAAGAGGTGACGAGACAAGCACGATGTTCACCTGATGGTAAGCTTGTCCAAAACAACGTGGCGTAGTGTATAAGATATAAAGAGGCCCCTCTTTATATCTTATACACTACGCCTTGTGCTTGATGTATAAAACATCGTTTTAAGTCTCGTTACCCCAGTTATTTCATTTACTACACGGCCTTTAAACCGGAACATTGTAAAGTAAACCGGAACAAAGTAAAGGTAAAACAAAAAAAGGTAGTTTGGTTTTTATTGAAAACCGGTATTTAAAACGCGCGTGCGTAACATTTCATTGTATATTTTCAAGATTTTTTAACATATTATATCCATCATCAGCCGATAAACGCCCACTGCTGGACGTATACTTTATTATATTGTTATGATAAAATGAAAAATTAAATTAAGTTGGCTTAGCGTTTATCGAAGTCAATGTTGAAACCACTTATTTAGAAAGCGAAAGGAAAGGTCTATGTGCTTAATTGCTTGTATTCTTTAAAACTATGAACTTGCATATAAAAGTATAATAAGAATATGTTAATTATTCGTTCCTTCATAGGTAGCGCATCAATTTCAATTTGTCGATGCACATAGTTCTTTTCAGTTTTTGTTATGGGGAGAAACTTTCATACTATTTTTTGTTCGAGGGGTAAGACAAAGTTACGAGAGATTTACACTCGCTGTAAATTGCTGGCGTCCATTATCTCCATTAAAATGCATCGGTACTTCTCCGCATGATGTTAAGCATGTCATAGGGAAGGCCATAACTTTCTGGTTTCTCAATATTTTAAGTTTCAAGAAGATATTTAAACAATTTTTTACTTACATTACAAATGTAAGTAGTTGCAAGGATATTCAAATATACAGGAAAATAAACGTTTATTCAAGTCTATTTAAATACAAGAACTATCATCAACCGATAGACACCCACTGCTGGAAAAAAGACCCCAAACATCTACTTTCAAATGATGTAACGTATAACAAAGAAATTACGTTAACTATTAAAAGATGAACTTGACGCTATAGCCAGCAATCTGCTAAGCGCAACGATGTAGAGGGTAAGTAGTTATTCTTAACGTGAGATTGCATTGCGATAATATATCGTTTTCTTTTAAGGGCGTCTGCCGTCTAGCAGAAGGTCTGCCTGCACGACGTTTGGACATAAGGCTCATTCCTAGCGACCAATTCTATTGCGCAGTCCTCTACTTTACGGGAAGTGATATTTTTAACAAAGAAATGCGGGCACATGCTTTAGAAAAGGGTTTCACACTTAATGAATATTTTTTGAGACCCATAGGGATAACTGGTAAGTTATTTAGTTGTATCATGGTAAGTGGTAACGTTTCACATTTTCGCAATTTTTTTATTTTTAGAGTTGTATCTTTATTGGATTTGTGTAAGAATAATGATAGAGTTGAACAATTTAATCACAAACGAGTAGTGGCAATTTGCAATTTAAATTTTCAAATATAATCAAAAGGAAGACGAATGTATTTGAAACCACAGACATGAAAAAATGTTGTGGTTTCTTCGTTTCTAGCTTGTCGTCGTTCACGTAAATATAATTCAGTAGATATTCAGCGCGACCTGCCGTATTATGCCGTGTGATTGATATAATAAATTTTTAAAGGTACTCTTGGCGAACCGGTACCAATTTGCTCGGAAGAAGAAATTTTTGAATACATTGAATATCCGTACAAGCAGCCCGGGGAACGCAATTTATAAATGGAATTTCTTTTTATTTAAATAAAAAAAAATAAAATCTTTTTAATAAAATTTTTTTTATTGAACCGAATTTATCTTGTGTATAGTTTTCACAGGTTTTTTTGATTTACGTGGAAGAAATAGCAACGCACGCCTGCCTTCGCGAGGGCAAAAATAGGTTATGTCGGACTCGTACCGACTAAAACCACAATGTCCACCTGGTCGCTTTGTGGCGGGGTCACGGAAACATAAAGACATCCGCGACCCCGTCAGCGCTGGTCGCAAAAGCAGCCCCACCTCGGGGGGGAAGAAAATCTCCCCATCCCTCTTGCGGTAGGGCGCGCCAGAACATACGACGCACCCCCACTCTGGGCCTTTCGTCATATGGGCAAAAGACTCCCCCGAGTCCGTCACCCAAAGGCCATGGGAGCCAACAGAGCAAGCTCTGCCGGCTCCCTGCGGCGGCTCTGGTGTTTGGCTCTTGCCGCCAACCATTAGGTGCCCGTGGAACATAGAGAGAGCGGCCGGCGTTACACCGGCACTCCCCCTTCCCCGCAGCCCCACCTCGGCTGCAGGTGGCAGTAAGTGCGGCGATAAAAAGCACCGCACCTTTGCCTCCCGCAGCCCCGGGCCACCCCGAGGCGAGCGAGAGCCGAGCCTGGAATGGACACCGTAGGCAACGACACCACGGTTACTAGAGCCCCTCCGCCACGACAAGGCGGGAACCAGTTCGGGGAGTAGTTTTTATAGGTAACGTATAAACAAATTAAAAACGTAACTTTTATTAGGTTGAAATAAGACAGATTAAAAATAAATATTATGTTTTATATTAATCAAAATGAATTTAACTAAAATAAAATTTAATTTAATTTTAAAAAAAGAACTAAAAAGTCGAATAATAACAATCTAATCTCAAAGATTTTTTTACATGTGTCAACAAAGTATTAGGTATTTACAAACATTTAAAAAAAGCAAATGGAAATTACACAATTAAGTTACAAACGCTCTATTTCGAGTTTCAAGTTTTAAGAAAAGAGCATATTGTTATATGACTACCGGAAGTGATGCCAAAAGTCATTAAGTAATAACTATGCATATTTTTGACATTATTCTTACACAAATATGTTCCTAGTATAAAAATTACTATTTATATGTACTTTCAGTATAACCGGACATCCGGAAATGGAAAGAGCCAAAAGTCACCAAGTACCTTAATGGTGCATATTTTATATATCTTTATTAATATAAGTTTTTCGAGTCAAAATTTTTTTGTGTACTTCCGTTCTGGTCGACCAACCGGAAGTAGGCGAAAATTTAAATACAGATATAGATAAATCGCAAAATTGACAGTGAGAGAAACGGAGTTTCTTAGTCAGTAGTAGTAATCAGTTTCAAATTTAAATTTGTTTTATAATCAACCGGAAGACATTGTCTACTGGGCATAAATCTTCCTTGACCGTTTGAGTGCGGAAGAATTTTTTTATGTATATGCCAAAAGTGCGGAACGAAATGCGTAATTATATTTTTTGGAAAATAATCAAAATCGTTTTAATTATCTCTAATTATTACAAAACAAGTAATTTTTACTAACAAAAGTGTTTTTTATTCTCATTATATGAGTGTTTTGCTGCGCAAACGCCATGACCTCCTTTTTTACAAACAGCGCAAATTAAATTGGGATCGTTTAATTCCGTTTCTATTTTTTTTTACTGCAAATTTCACACTAAAAATGAAAACAATTTTTAATTCTTCTAAAATAATACAAAAGTTTTTTACCACAAATAAATAAATAATAACATAGTGGTAAAATATATTAGTGCCGCAGATGGTTATACAATAGAAAAGGTGATCCAATTATCTTGATATAATTTATTTTTGTAAAAATTAACTCACACCCCTAGAGATGTAATGATGATTAAAAAAAATTAAAATCGAAATCTATCTATCTTATTACATTGACTCAATTTTTCTACCGTACAATTATTCACGGCTCTACAAAATTTTACCACTGTTTTATTTTAATTTTTATATAATTAAAAACTACAAACGAAATTATTACAAATTCAATAAATATAAATACAACTGTTCTCAATTAATACGAAAAGTGTACTAACGAACAACGGCGTGGTCACACGTATCCGCATTTTTGGCTAGACAAGGAGAAGCGCGATCGCGCTCCTCCGCACTCAAACGGTTAAGGATGTTAACACCGATCAGCAAGTACAATAGTCATATATAATTATGCATAATTACATTTTATGTTCATGTTCTAAGCACGCTTACTTAAAAAATAATTAATAATAATTATCTTTTGGTAGAAAAGAGTCAATAAATTAATTATAATCTCTTATAAATAGGACTTTTTCGGGACTTTACTGCGATATGTATCATCAAAGAACTAATAAGTAATTTATATTTTTGACTAATTTGTATAATACAAAGCTATAATACAATGTTTATCACGGTAGAAATTCAAGACACACAATATATCTACTTTTAGAAAAATGCATTTTAATTAAATGAACATAAAGAGCCTTTAAAAATTTTAAAAATAATAGACATTAGTATTATCAGACATTCGTAAACCTAATGGTAAGTATAATCTTCTATAGAACATTCTCATCAAACACAGTTTCTATACACTTTATTATCCTTAGAATTTACGCCTAACACTTGGCTTTTATTTCACTTGTTGTTACAATTACCAACCCTTTAAAGAACTCTCTGATTGTCATATGTTGTAAACAGGAATGTGCAGTACTATTATGACCGCAGGCTATCAACCAAACTCTACAAAAAGAGACCACGGAATGGAACCAGAGAACCTCGTGCTAGGCGAGCTGTCAACCACTTCTCCGCCACGGATTGCGTAAAATTTATATCTATATAGCATATTAAATATTTTTATATAATTCTTATGCATTACGAACATTAATCTTCCCGACCTACAAAGTGATTAACACTTATAAGAACGCCGTAAATCGAATTCCATGTATGGAACTATAAATTTCAGTTTTGTTCGGGATGTAAGAGCCTGTAGAGATGCGAAGTAGGGTCTGAGAGGGCATCATCGGGCTCCCTGAGTTCCAACGAGCGACCCCCGCCCATCACCAACACACGGTCGCACTCGAGCACGCCAGCTATGCGATGTGCTATAAACAAAACGGTGCTGCCGTTGAACGAGCAGCGTATTGTGTCCAGTATCACTCTCTCAGCTTCTTGGTCCAGATTAGCTGTAGCTTCATCTACGAGTAATATCTGAAAAATATTAACTTATTTGTAATGTACTCTTTTTAAACAGTCTTTTTGTTTTAGTATTTGATAAAAGATAGCTCTGCTAGAATTATAATAACTATAAGAATGCTTAGTCGCCGTGTTATCGGATAGTTAATTACTTGTTCTTAAAAATTGCTAACATAATACAATGCCAAGACTGTTTAGTTGTATAGGAAAATATTAAATTTGACATTAAAATATATAAGTAGCTTCTCTTCCACACCAGGGAGTTTTACATACTGGACTACATCTCCACTTACCGTCGGGTCGAGAAGTGCTCAAGCACTAATTTATATTAATCCTTCAACGTACTGATTTTTTTGAAAAAAAATTGGCCAGAAACTATTTATTTTTAGTACAAAAAACATTTAGAATATTGTCTTGGCATAAAAATACAAAATTAATTCTAAAGTCTCAACTTTTATTTTGGTGGACAGTTTTAATGTAATACGCTTTTGTGTTTATGGCGTTATATTTGTATAAGTGGTTATGGCTTACAATCCTATGTAAATGATAAATATCAATAAAACGATTTTTTCTTAGCTTTCATATTGTTATTTTCCATTCTCAATTATATTTGAATGTGAACAAATATAGCAGCATAAAATAGAAGGCCGCTCGAATTATCACGAGTGTGCACAATTAGCCATGTTTAGCGCGCTTAAATTACAAAAGGTCGAGCGCACATTTAAAGGAATAAATTAAATTGTAATATTGTAAAATTTAGATGACATAATAGAGAAATGTGTGATTGAACATCTTATACTTCGACCTTACAAAATATAACTAGTCGCCTCCTTACTTTGGAGCGCTGCAGCAGCGCGCGCGCGAGACACAGCAACTGCGCATGTCCTCGGGAGAGCTGCGCGGCCGCAGCATGCAAGCCACCACGAGCAGCGACCGCTTCGCTTGCGCCGCACGCCTCCAGCGCACGCCACGCGTCCGCTTCGCCGTACTGACGCAACGGGTCTACGTTCTCGAGCACACTTCCCGTAAATATAAACGGCTCTTGTGGTATAACACCTATGCGTGACCTATAAAAATGTTTGTGTGTTAACAATATACACAAAAACTTGAAGTTACAAAGACAAACAGTTATGGAAATATAATAAATTACTCGTTCGTTATCATATTACATTTTCTAATAATTTTCCCACAATTACACCGCGATTTATAATTATAGAAGCAACAACCATATGAGCAAAGGCAGAAACAAACTTTTATGTATAATTCTCTCGGTCGTTGCGCAAACGAACGCACATTCTTTCAATTGTGTAAATAGTGTAATCAATTTACCTACACTAATTTATAATAGTTATTAAAAAGTGCTTCCTCTGCAAGAAAACTATACCTTAGAAGTCACCAGGGTTGGAAAATGCAGCAGATGTAACAAGGGTTTACATGCCGATCCGAAATGTTCAAATTTATCAAGTAAACAATTAAATACTCTGCGGAATCTACAGGTATTGGTATTGAATGGAGTTGTGAAGGGTGTATTAAAAATCTTTTGCGAGGATCTTCTTTTGTCATTCCGGAGGAAGATGCTGAGGAGTCCGATATGGATCATACCGACGATGGACTACCCAACATAGATACCCGAATATTGGTACAAGATATTAGCAGTGAGATCAAAAAGACCTTTCGGGAGGAGATAAGTACTCTTGAAGTATTGCCGGAGTTTCTTAGTAAGCAGATTAGCACTATGGAGAAATCTATTAAAAATCAAGGCATCAAAATTAAAGACCTCGAACAGAAGAATTACGATCTCAATAACAAAAACAGATCATTAGAAATAAAGTTAGCTAATGTGAAACAAAGCGTACAACTATTCGTACAAAAATCACAATCAATGTCGTTGGAAATTGCAGGCTTACCCGACATATCATCAAAACAACTAGGAACGGTCTGTTTTATTCACATAAAGTTTGTCGGCTAAATTCGACAAACTTCATGTGAATAAAACAGAAATTTAATCTACCCGACGTTTGCCAGGTCCTAAAAATAAGCCTGATGATTTTTATCGAGATGAAGACCCAAGTAAGACGTGACCAATGGATTGGTGCAAGTAAAGAGTAACGGTTCACTGTTGCGCAGGCGCTTTCGAAACTCCTACAGAAAAATCTACCAGATACATCTTTATCAGAAAAACCTAGATTAAAACAATGAAAACTGTTCTGTACAATGCGAAAGAGAAATTAGATCGAACATTACAATATGTGGAGTATAAAGACAGAAAGGTACGTGTGGTAAAATGGACCGATAGTAAAATATAGGTGCATACAAGATTGAAGAACAATTTAAATCAGAAATGAAGTAAGTTGCTATAAATATCTTAAATACAGTCAAGTAAAAGAAAAATAAAGATATTTATTACATGGATACGTCATTTCATATTAAAGAGCTAATTAATTGTATTTCTCTTAATAACTTTTTTCAACAGTTACCTACCCACACTAATTTAAAGATGTTTTGTTTAAACATTAATATTAGACCACTGATTAAAAATTTCACAAAATTGTTACAAGTTATCTTAGACTTATTATTATAACAAAAGCTGGAATATCCGATAACATTTCTCAATTGTACAATATATATGCTTATCTATAATTAAACATAAGAAAGGTAGTGGAATAAATGATAATCTACACTTAAAACTATTTCAAATTTAAACCATTATGCGGTCAACTTACACTTTTGAAAGTATTTTTGGTACATTAAAACTACCGTATACATATGCGTGTGACTGTCCTACTATTGAAACTGTTAAATTTAACACCTATCCCGGGCTTATAATATATAGCAAATTATATTGCAATTTTAACATCGACCATGTTTGTGGCAAACTAAGACAATTTGACAATTTCTTGCGCAGATTAACGTAACAAAAGATCGTATTCTATACAGGATCAAATTAACGCTATACAATTCTTTTGTACAAAGTTATGTTTAATACGGGCTAAGTAGTTATGGACGCACTTATCAAACTTACCTAAATAAAATTTACAAATTGCTGTTGAAAATATACTTTTTAGTACGGTATCTGAATTGGGATTTAACTGTAGCAGTTAAATCCCAATTCAGGAATCATGATGTTGGGCTATTTAAACATTGAGTTTTGCCAGAGCACACAAAACTGAAGTATAATTTGCTAAAGGAAGAATTTGTCAACCACAATTTGCAAAACAATATTGACCACACAGTATACACACGCGCCGCCAGTCGACTAAAACTATATAATACGCACGGTAAAAGGACTAATCATTATTTGCCACCTCGGCTTATCAATGAACTAACTCCTGTATTGTAAAACATACTAAAACATCAACTCTAAATTGTCTTTTTTTTAAATTAATATCCATTAATCTCTTGAAACATATCTAAATACACTTACCGGGCTCAGCTACTATGTACTACTATATTGTATAAAATATTCATCCGATTTCATCACCGGACGACAAGGCGCACGGCGAGACTCCATCCTTATGTTGTAAACATCCCCAGTTTACGCACTAAGAG
>DWLS01001049.1:0-24154 GCA_018246255.1 Pachliopta kotzebuea | reverse complement strand
ATTGTCTAGATAGTTCTTTGACCAGGCCCTAAAACAGAGAGGAAAGTTGAAGTGAAACATGTTCAATAAGATTTCCAGTTAAAGCTGAAGGAGAATTCGAATCAATGTTTGTATTGCCATTTTAATGTACTAGCTTGAAGTAAGTTATTACATTACATTTTTTGGACATTCTTTACTATACATTTGGAAATTTGATAAAGATTATTGCGAAAAGAAAGTATGACTTAAAATTATTTGATACGAGATATGGTTACATCAAATCAATTAAACACCAAAATATTGATTTGTACTAATATAATTTTTAATACAAATTTAATAAAATATCTATGTTAAAAACTGGTGCCTATATGTAATATTCTCTTTTATAAACGTGTTGAGTGACAATCCTTATTTAAACGACAATGTCCGTCCGTACATCTGTCCGTCAACAATTTTCAATCTCGAGAACTACAAGGGGTAGGAGCTGGCGCTGAACATTTGTCATACAGACAAATCTCGCATAGATAAGATCAGAGCCATTGGAATTTTGTTGGTAAGTGGTCGGGTTGCCGAGTTGTGGGTGCCCTAAGTTTCAAGATTTTGTATGGGCCATTTGTACTATTTATTAGTTATCTTCTCAATTATATATTTCTTAACAATAGAGTAAATAAAAATATAACTTACATTAGACACAGTAAAATAAAAATTGATGTAAATAATGTAACAATCACTCCACTACGTCTACTAACGAGATGTTGTAATGCTTGTGTCATAACATTTGTATGCGAAAGGTCGATCACCATATCAAAAATGATCGCCTGTTATAAATAGCTTTGTTTGACATTGTCTTTTAAATATGAAGCTAAAATATGACCGATAAACTAATGATTGTCATGCATTAATAATATGCTACTAATAAACGTCATTGCGCTACTTATTACATGAAATGATGTGCAAATGATGAAACGAGACTATAACGCTGAACGTGGGAAAATGTGAAGTGTGAAAGTTTTTAAAGTGGTTAAACTTTTAAAAAATTTGAGGTAAAAAGAATTAGTTTAAATGCATTAAAAGCGTGCTCTTAAAGCGGAAAATATGATCGGTAAGCGTCTTTTCGAATCGCACACATTATATTTTAATGTAATCTCATAGAAAGGTGCTTTCACCGCATCCTCGTCGTAATCAATCAAATTGAAAATAACAAATTTTATTTAAAAGTGATGACCGGCTGTTCAATCCACTTATATGACTTTCCATTTCCTCTCCACTCCAATCTAATTCTCTTACATACTCCTTTACCTTTTTACTGGTGGTTGGTCTCTGTTACTGTTTAGGTACCACTGCGCCTCCTCTTGCAGCCTACAAATAGTAATGTGTAAATTTTATTAATTTGACTTGAAGAGTACTGTATGCTATTACAATTACTGGGGATAACGACACTTAACACCTCTCAGAACGACGAGCGCAATGTGGTGTTTTATATACCATCTTAACCAGCGTCACGTTATTAAAAGAAAGCGTATCACTGACCATCAGAAAAGAAATCTTCACCTCATAGATTCCAGAATCATTACTACTGAGTCCGAAGAAGTTGTAACACAATAAGACTAAGATCACTAATTTCACTAATAGAAAAAAAGGGTAACAGATGTTACCAAAAAGTATGACCAATGTTAATTAAAAATATTATATGTAACTAAAAGCAAAGATTCATTATTTATTCATTGTACAGTTCATACAATAATCTTCGTGTTATCAACTTCAATGTCGGCCTTAATTCGTTGTAACATTTAGAATCATCTTACGTTCACTTACATAATGACAATCTGTCTTCAACGTAAACACTTTGATATATAACACTGAGCGGAGGTCGCGTAATGAAAAAAGAAACAAGTCCATTTAACCAACGCACGAACGCAAAAAGAAAAGTAATAAATGTATAGGAACTAACATAGTGAAGGGTTCCGCCGGAATCGACAATTTGCATAGAGTACTTTCCTCTTCATAAGAATAATTTAAAACTTATTAAGGTAATTCAGGCTCACTGGATTTATTAAAGAAAATCATAAAGTTTTAGGTTCTGCAAATTACCGAAAAATCTGTTTTGTTTTTTTTTAAGTCTCATCATTATTATAAAAGCAGTATTTTTAAAGTATAGTTAAAGAATATAGTTTCAAAATGTGTCCAGCATATTTTAAAAATAATATTTTTTGTAATTTATTCTTTTGTAGTAAATATATATAAAAAAAATTCGTACATGTAAACAGAAGATAAGTCGAAGAAATAATATATCTAAAAATACATATGTTCTTTAAGTTATTCTTCGCTTATTTCCGGCACGTTTATCGAAGCCTACGCAAATGTTAAAAGGCGAAAATAACCTTGACAACGTCCCACTTTTTTCCAAGTGGCACAAAAACATCCGAGACATGTTTGTACTCGTGTAAAGAGCTTAGTATTCCTAACTTACTTTCGGACTTAGAAAGATTCTGTAGGAGAAAGTCGAATAACTAGGTGTATTGACTCCTTTTCCCTATTTACATAGAAGCACGAGTTATGGTAATTTCAGGTATCATTTTCAACCTTTTAATTGCCACAATTTTTAACCTGACATTAAATACTATATTACGATTTATCGTATGTTGTTAAAAAAATTATTTTATTAGTTATTTTGTTAGTAATTTACAATCCATACTAATTTAGGGGAATCCTGTTATGCTAATTATTTGTAGCAATTAGTGGTTTTTTGAATAAATATTTGATTTATGAATAAATCTTTCATTTAAAGTACTTATTATTAGCAACTTTTTTCGATTGTGAAAAAAGATTATACTAAAATTTTGGTTCTACAAATAGGTCTTTTTGATGATACATAAACTGTATAAAGAAATTATGATAAATATAAGAAATGAAATGTACAAGATTTACATTTCATCATTTGATCCTATAAATATCTTCTTTGCTTAGTATAATTGTAATTAATTATACTGTAGTTGTATAGGTGCTGTTGCTTGAAAGTCGTGCAATGGATATAAATGTGATAAATCGATGTACAACGATTAAATAAAGAGACGTTCGTGACCGTCCACAATCCCAGCACTCGGATCTCCAGCTCGTAAATACTAAGCGTGGGTATTAACAGCCGCACTGATCAGTCCTCGTAAAACACTGTAATGTTTCAATATCGTTTTGATTTATGATCAAAAGTTGCTGTCGTTAAATTGCTGAGTTTTTACTACGCAACTGCTTGGCACACATTATTTGTAACTTGAGGATATATTAAAGCTAGGCTTTTTAATAGCGGATGGTTTTTTCGGACCAACCTGACTACCACCCGAACATCATTCAAAATAGTCTTTAAAATCTGCCTTCAATAACTCAAAAAAATTTTAATAGGTTAAGTATTTAATCAACCTATTGATGTCGGTAATCATGAATACTAAAATCAATATATTTTTGACAAGAAATATATTCAAAACTTACATAAAATCGTCAGTTACAACAAATATCTATTGCTCTATAACAGAAAAAATCCAGAGAACCAATTAATATAAATAATATTTTTGGTTTTATAAACAATACGCAAAACTACAGCCGAAATGAATTGTTAATTAATGAAATACAGTATTTTTTTACTTCGCTAAACTGAATAGATTAAAACACAATATACAAACAATACAGACAAAAAAATCGGAAACAATCACTTCACTGAGAACTAAATAATATATTAATCAAAACCTATTCATTAAATAATCATGGACATTATACATCTCCAAAATGTGCTGGTCTGATTACCACTAAACTTAAGGTTCCGATGAAAAGAAATGTCGTGAGAAAAATTACTTGTTACAAAAATAACAGCTTTCGGGGACATATCCGGTAACCCGGATTAAGCCAACGTGGTTTATAAATAGCTTAGACTCTCTTCTTTTGGGAGAAGGTGCCAAGTTTCAACAGTACAAATATTATTTATTATATCAGAGAAGGGAAAATGAAGATTACTTCTTTATTCTATTCTCATGTCATTTGTACATTAAGCAAATCATATTACTAAATCATTTTCCTTTCACGCAACGTAATAAGAAACAACTGTACAAATTACTCACATTTCGATAGCAAGTGGATTTATCGCGTGTTTACAGAGACAGACAGATATACGGAAAGAACGGGAAAACCTTTTGTGGACATAGATCAGGCCTCCAGACAGTTTCCACTGATTAATATTATTCAAGCTACCATAGTTGGAGTCTCATTAATAAGAATTGCTATACTCAGACAGAAGCTATAAATACACTGTTGTTGAATACTCTATTAGTAGTACCTATCTTAAACCTAGGTAGTAACCAAGAAAATATTCTTTAAATGTTTTTTATCGAGAGTATTTATAAGTATTTAAACAAAAGTCTTGATGAATAATGTGTATATTTTGTGTTTATCTTCTTCAAAATATTATCATCATTTTAACCATACAACATAGGTCTCATGGAATATATTCTTTAAAATGTGCTCTTGCTGTTTGAGTCCATTGACTCCTAGCGATTTTTTCTTATGTAGTTTGTCCACTTGGTGGAAGGTCTGCCAATGACTTTCTGATGAGGAGTCGCCACTCGAGCATTTCAGTCCCCATGGGTTATATAACTTACGACTGGCTTGGGATTGAATATTGAAATTTATAAGTAACGTTTTATTAATAAATTTAAATTACACAGTAATATATTTATATTAAATACTAGAATCAAGTTAATAATTATTATCAGAAGGCACATGAAACTTGTATATAATATAACTCATCGGCTTTAATACGCTTTATAATACGGAAGGCCTAAATTCTATTGAGATATCACATATAAAGTTTGGATATTGATAAACTTTTCATAGTACATTGTAGAGAAAAAAGCGTTATAAATAATATATCAGCGGAAATTAATAAAAATCAATAGTTATAACTAAGTTAAGAGTGAGATTAAATCAATTGCGGATATCAATGGCTATCACTAGTAACCTTTAAGGAAGTGTTGGCGTCGTTCTAATAAATAACTGGATTTACATTTTGTTACGCGCTTACTATCTTACTATCCAACTGTGTAAAGGAAGTTTAACTTAACGTTGACGGTTTATACATTCACAGCGATACGCCGCGGTTACATAACCATTTTAACTGTGAAACGTAACTTAAAGTTTATGTATTGCTTTCGACTCATCATCGTTGTAGGGAAGTTCACAGTTGGTCACACGCCTCTCTTACCCTACCTGTCTTACTTATATTTAATGTAAAAGATTTATAAATTTTTATTATATAAGCGCAATTAGAAATAGGAAGCAAATCACATGTATAAAAATAATAAAAAATGTAGACTAGAAAGCAACTCTTCACTTATACAACACAATACTTATACAAGCTATGACCGGATCAATGTATTAATCTACTTTTTTATATGTATAAAAATGTGGATAACGCATTCATCTTCTGTACAGGTTTTTGTATACTTTTGAATATTCTTGTAAAATTAACATGATACTAATATCAAATACGGTCTGTTTAAGTGTTCCTTTAAATATAACAACTATACAGCTCTATGATTTTATGAAAAATCTTTTAAAGTAATCATACTGTTTATATAGAAAACCTGGGAATACCATGCCATGTCTGTAAACTGCCTGAACCTGTCGCAATCGGTTTGGAAATAATATCAAGTTTATAATTACAGAAAAGGCCAGGTCACCAGGCACCGGGCAGGTTTTAATGTGGTGTATTTCATGGGAAACGTTTGCAGTACTAATATATTTATACAATATATGTATTATTTATTTTATAAACACTTAATATTTTTTTAAATTTACAAGAACTTGGGACATAATACAGATAAATAAAATTTAAAGATATTATGGTTCATGGTAAATAGTTTCTATGACTTATTCATTACGAATCACGATAATTCAATTACAATTTTATTTATTCAATACCAAGAGTCATTTACAAAACAACAACTAACAAAATATTTTGAAAAATATTTTTTTAAGCTAATTAACTTAAAACAACATTCAAAAAAAGGTGATTTTTCGAAAACGGAAAAAACTTTCTAAATGATTTATTAATCATAAATGCAAGTAAACATTATGAAAACGAAACGGAGTAAATAACTTGAATTCACTTTAGTACCATGTAAGTATTGTCGATAAATTAATCAGCACTTAGTAATAGTATGTAACGTTCATAATATATAATTGTATCATAAATAATAGTGTTTCATATTTTTGTAACATTAAAATAAAGACAATGTGAATGGAAGATACGTCAAACTGTTATTACGGTAGCGTACTTCCGACAACGGTTTATCGAAATTCAATATGGTCAATGGAACCGGGCTAATTGCGTAAGTAGCAACTGCAAAGAATCAGTAGTGAAATTACAACAAGCATTAAACTGACAGACACTTTGTATATGCCACTTGTTAATCTCGCAAATAAATTAAAATTTACTTAAAGACGATTAATTGAGCCATTTGTTACAAAAAGAGGTCCTTGGTTCCAATTGAACAAATATTTCAATCAAAATTGCAACAACACTTCAGGACTTTTATTAGTGTCACTAAATAAAAAAAGTAATATCAAGTCGAAATTATAAAGTGTCTTTCGAAACTTACAACTTGCTTTCGTATCTAGATATCAAAGGTTTCCACATAGATATAGTGTTTTCTGGATAATAACATTTGAACAAAAAATTGTAAGTAAATTAAATCACAGAAAATTAGTAACGAAGTCGGAATTCATCTTCAAGTTCTTCAAGCCATCTTCACGTTGGCACTGGGATGGTTAGTAAAAAATTTTCGACTACATATCTCTTTTGATTCGTTTTAATGTAAAGTAATTATTAAGTCGAAAACATTATAACAAACCTATGCATTTTGGATATCAATGATGGCAATCTTCAATCCTACCTGGTGGTAGGTTATCATTGACGAAAATTGTCGAGGTAGGCTCCAATGCATCCGACAAACAATGGTGCTGTATGCTAGTGAAATTACTGGAGTAGCGAGATTTTACACTTTACGTCTCAAGGCGACGAGCGCATTGTGTATACAATCTTAACTAGCGCCAAGTTAAGGACAAGCGTATCATTTATCATCGGATGAACGCCAAGCTCGTCTCGACGCTTCGTCAAATAAAAAATAAGTGTTTATCTTAAGCTACGGATATAAGTAAAGAATAATTATAGCATAATGCAAAAATCAAACACAAAACTATTCATACACTAACTATGACTCCAAAGTATCGAAACACTGCCTTTTGTACAGTAGATATAATAAAATATCTTAATGTATGAAATATATTAAAATAAATAAACAACCTTTAATTTCGTCCTTACTACGTCCTTTATAATTGCGTAACTACGAGAACAAGTTACGATACTTCAGAAGCAATTTGAGGCGAAACCTTTTTTATGTATTACAGGAAAAGTCAGTAGATTCGTTATATGAGTATATTCACAGTATTATATTTGTATTGTACATTATAAAACTAAATGTCCTGCTAATATCTTCCCTTTTTAGGTGTGCGTCCGTGCAGAATAGGATGTCACTATGCTAACTTAATGGCTGACATATGTTATATATATATATACATAGCAACGTTTTGAATATATTAGTTTTATTTTATTAATTTTTTTAGTTGCGAATGCATTGGGCAAATTCTAGTTTAATAGTAAAACTTCTGATCTGACTGTATCGGTAACAATGAAGAAGCTCAGTAACGTATTAGGAAAAAACTGAACTCCAAATCTTTTGGAGTTTTTCCCTATACATTAAAAGATTTTTTAGCAGTTTATTTAAAAAGTTAAAATTAAACGGAAAACAATGATTATAACTTATTTAAAAGAATACTATTTATTGTAATATAGCACCCGCAATCCGTTTCAAAACCTTCACCTTTGTTAAAATAACACTCTTGAAGTAAACGACGGGTTTCATTACATTGATATTTAAATGTTACATAATATTGTAAGATATTTTGAAAACATTTTCAAAATAGGAGTGGCTTGTGTAATAAGAGATCGAAATAAAAACTGAGTGGTACAATTATAAATTTCTATATTAAAAATGACTGCAGAACAACTTATACGGAAACAAGTACTCAATAAAATACTACATTCCTAAGACATATTGGTCTGTAAGCCCTTTTATATAATACCAGTGGCGCACAGCGTGGTTTATTACATTTTTTGTGCCTTAGTCAAGATTCAGTCAAGTCAGATTGTTTATGTAAGGCATAATTTTTTATGTTCAAAAGAACAAGCTGCTGCACCTTAAGAAAGTAGCCTTCATACTCCATATGTAACTCTACAGGCAATAAAGTATATTTGTAATTATTACTACCAAGTACAAAATTATAGGTGCGGTATTAAATATTCTAAAAAGTAAATACATATAATGTGTCTTTTCTTAACAGGATTTTACGTATTGATAAACACGATTAAACTGATCAAAGAAATAAATTACTTAAAAATAGGTTTATGAAATATTGTCTAAAGATATGTATTATAGTAAACAATAGAAACAAAATCAAGTATATATAAAAATATATTTATTTATATATATATCTATACATCTACATACATATGGACAATAGTTTTATAAGTAATAGTAAATAATAAGATTAATATTAAACTTTTGTGAATATTAGGATAACTTTTTTTATTTTATTTTGATTAAAAATAATATGAAGGAAAGCAGAAAAAAAAACTGATCAGATCTTATTAAAGGTAGCAACGCAAAATGTAAAAAGAAATGTTTGTTAATGTCCTTTTCATATGGTAATTGATGTTGTGAAAATCTTCAAAAGATATTCTGTTTTCATGGGTATACTCAAAGTTATGAGGACTTTTTACTCACTAAAACACTCTCCGTTGGCCTTCTATGAATCAGGATTGAGACAAGGCTGGAAAGAAATCGTGGATTAGCTATAGTCTTATGATTTTTTGTACATCAAAGTATTTTTCATAACAAAAACATTCGCATTCACAACATTAATCTATATAATGGACTTGAAAAGAATATTTTATTACTTTTCCTGTACTTAAAATACCTTTCAAATTCTGTTTAATTATGTTAATACGTTTTTAAACAGAACTCCTTTGTTCTAAAATGCATGTATAAAAAGTTTTAGTAGTAATTTATAATACCTTTGTAATGTAATGAAATCGCCATATTAACTTATTGTACGATTCATATAAAAAAACGGCTAACAAGGTATTTTCCTTAAATTACATAAAAATTTAAACATGCACAAGATAGTATATTTTCGTACTTAAGTATTTTTTATTACAGTTTTGCGTTTAAAACATCAAATAAATATTAAGAAATGCATCAAAATTATTCACGAATTGGTTATATATCATTTATAATCATGCTACTTATAATAAATATCGCAGATATCTTATAACGTTTACTGTTATACCATTTCGAAGTGATTTACGATCATTCTTTAAAAATCTTAAATAATCCATTTTATTATAGAACGCGAAAATCTTTATTAGACTTTATTTATGTTTATCATATTTTTAGTGTTAAACATTTATAAGTGTTAACTTAAAGTAATCATATAGTACTGAAAGTCATCGTTGTTGTCAAATACAGAAGAAAACTTCAGAACCAAAATATAAATATAAGGACTACTTAAATAGCCTAGAAACCGAACACTACGTGTCTAGCAACCCAGAGAAAGACATTCAGAAAGCATTAGAACAAAAAATCACTTTCCTCCTTACGAAGAGGAGAAATGAGAAAATGTATTTATATTGAGTTTCCACTCGTAAATAAACCTCCCTTAATATTTCTACTTACAATAAAATTTATGATCTTAAGTACATTGTCTTTAATTAGTAGCTCGTGTAAGTACATATAAGTAATGCTTTAAAATCTAGCAGCAAGTCCCCGCAAATCAACACATAAGTTATGAGGCCGTTAACACTTGTTTATTAAGTATGAACGGCAAGGTAAACTTAACGCAAGAAAGCAAACACACGACAGCCTTGGCCAAGTTTCTT
Organism: Pachliopta kotzebuea; assembly: GCA_018246255.1. Taxonomy (NCBI): domain Eukaryota; kingdom Metazoa; phylum Arthropoda; class Insecta; order Lepidoptera; family Papilionidae; genus Pachliopta; species Pachliopta kotzebuea. Next base: position 14,133 of record DWLS01001049.1, on the reverse strand, counting down.
AATTGTGTTTGAAGCAATACTCGTACAGAACTGTACTGACAATGTCTCTATGACAGCTCTTCTATTTTGGTGATGGATTACTTACATATATTACAGTGACATATTGTTACAGTTTGTGTTAACAATATAAGTGAAACAGACACGACTTAGGCCATACATTCCTCCTAGTCCAAGTGGTTGTAATTATAGCTCTTTTTTACGATATACAAATACTATCGAAGATATATTGGTTCTCTAAAAGAGCAGGCCGTGGCAGACTACTCAATTACAACTGCCAAGAAACAACAAAGAAAAAAACGTGTGTTTCACTATCGATGACGACCACGACCTTCTGTCCTAAGGACATACGACTTTCTAATAAAACATAACAATTACCTTTATTTTGTGGTATATTTGCTTTTAGGCTATCGTAAATATTTTCATGAATCTTTTTATTTTTTCAGGTAACCAGACCTATCAAAATAACTTCCTTCATTCCTGCAACATTGGTAAGAATATTGAATACAAAAATGTACAAATTGTTAAAAATTATTCTTTACAGAATATAGAAAGTTGTGTTAATCATTATGATGTGTAATAGAATTAATTCGCATTAAAGGGTAAAAAAGAATTCTATATGTAGAATCGATTTTTATACATAATAAGTAAATAATCGATGGTTTGGTCACATGAAACTGAAATCATGAATGTTGAAACGTGCTAGCTCAGAATACTCTGGCTCTCATATTTTGACAGCTGGAATATAGTGTGTGGTATGATGGCAGATTCATTTTAGGGGTAGTAGCTAGACAGGCGGGTATGAAAAAACCCTCCCATTAAACATACTCCTCGACATTTGCCTATGAATTCAAACTAAGTACCTCCGAATTATAAACGCTCGTGAACTCTAACACCAGCACGGGTAAAGCTGAGAAACATTTGATAGAAGACATTAAGGGAAACCTGTCTATCGGGGAATGAAAAAAGGCTAATGATGATGCATTTGAAAAATAAAAGCCTTAATTGCCTTTTGTTTTTCTGTAACACAACTAAAATTAATACGTATAGAATAGTTAACTAAACATATTAAATTGAAATCATAACACCGTTTCAGTTGCAATACTTACTAAAATAAGGAATGTTTATTGGTTTATCTAAAGATTGGTAGGCAATGTTTCATAACTATTTCATTATTAACAAACAATGTAATTTTCCGCGCCATTGTTGCCTTTGCCTCGAAGCACCTGTGATGTAAGTCATTAGGTCCACTCGTTAATTATTTTAATACTCTTTACGCTGGTAAAGCTTGCGCAATGAGCTTTCGCTGTTAGGCGATAAAATAATGCACCATTGTAGTACTCCTGTGAACAGAGCTTTGTAACGCGTAATAAATAGTTCTGAACTTTCCTCGAATTCATTGTCTTTTGCCATCTGTACATTGTGTAACGCCTTACAAAAAGTTATATCGATTATTTATCCGTCTAAACCTACACAACAATCTATAATATCATCTACATTTTTATTGTATAGTCTTTATGTAATAACTTGTGATTAAAAACGCTAAGGTAAAGACATTAAGTTACGTATACTTAATATCGAGTTTGTTGTTGTTGTTTCAAGTTAAAGAGTAGTAAGTTTCATTATCAAATATATTTTACTTTATATGAATAAGTACTTGAATAGTAAAAAAAATTTTTTCCTCTTCAAAGAGTTTAACATTATTTTCTTTTTTATATACAATGTAAATCTTCATGGCCTTCTCGTCCAAGGTGAGCATTAAGTCCAATTATCCACTATCCTAACTAAATGCATATAATGGATTTCATGTGACCACAAAAGCTGAACTTTTTTAATATTTTACTTTACCATTTTTTCACCGGAATGAGTTTTTCAGCAGTGATTTAATCTGCTGTTCTTCTCCTGTTCGACCGCACTGATAAAATCAATAATTGCAATTTCATAATTTTCTTTTCATGTTTAAACAAAATTTACAGGTTACAACTTTATAAAAAAAAGTATTGAGATCAATCTAGAAAAATTAACAAAACAAAGTCGATGGTAAAAGTTAGTTGTTTGCATAACAAATGATTCAGATTAGCTAAGCTTCCGTATGTACTGATTGTTTAAAAAAAAATAATTACGGTTACTCTAGGAAGTAATTTTAAATCAGTCATCATAATTTATCTAGTTGTAAAAAAAGATAAAATAAATACCGTGTTTACGTTTTGTAAAGGAGCTAAGGAAAATAATATACAGACGTTTGATAAAAGTTATTGCTAACCTAATACATTATTTTTTTTTATTAAAAGAAGCGACGAGATGAGCAAGGTGTGCACTTGATGATAAGAGATACGTTACCCCAAAACAACGTGGCGCTAGTTAGGATTACACAACACCATATTGCGCTCGTCTCCTAGAGACATAAGATATTAAGTTTTGTTATCCCAGTAATTTTACTAACTTACAACCCCCTTGAAGCTGGAACACGGTAATGTTTGCACACTACTGTTTGTCGACTGCAATAAGAGCTGCGGTGATACCAATAAAATCCGAAAACAATTCCATTGTTTCACTGGTGGAAGTACCTCCAGTGATACAGTGGAATAGTTTTCGGAGGCATTATACAACGATAAATATTTAATTATTACATAACTTGGTCCGGGCTGCTTTTATTCAACAAGAATATTTACATATTGAGTATGAACTATATTTTTTTTAAAGAAAGTTAAAGTAGCGACTTTTGCTGTAGTAAAATAATTATACTGTTTTTAGGTGTAGTTTATTATAAACTATCTTGTTAAATAAGCTCCCCAAGTCTATATCGCACGCTAATGTATATGATAAAAAGCGATAACTGATACTAAAATCGCCAGAATCTTACCGCGAATAAAAAGGATTTTTGATTATTTCCGTGGGGCAGCGACTAACCTAAAAACTTGCCATTTAAAACCCTCCAAGATATCTACCGCCTTATATCTTTGTTCTGACTTTGTTTATATATAAGAACCACAATAAGAGAAAAGCAATCAAGTACGCTTCACCATTTATGGCCTCATTATAATTTTTCCTAATGTATATTCAAGAAATTTTTTGTGCCCAACTTAATTTATTAACAGTTGTTATAACATTTGTTCTGTATTGAAAATAAAAATATTGTATTTAATGTAAATTACTATTTTAAATCCACAGCATATTAATTTACTTTATATTTCTTATTAATTGGTTATGCGTAATAAATGTGTAGACAAGTATATCAGTACACAAAATGGACGCCGCGGCGCCTGGCACATTGTATCGACATGTAATCTGGTTCGCGCATGCGTGCTGTTAGGTTCTCGCAGGCGCTCCGCCAGAGCGCCGCGCGTGTGCCGCATTCATATAACACTGCGCGAGGTTAGCTTGCGACACGACACACAGCTCCTCTTTACGCGGTTCTGTCGCATAATTGATTGTCCAGTCGATACTGACATTGAACGAGCGGTAAAGCGGTCGCTCGCTCATTTATTTATATAAGTTATAATAGCACGGCTGTGTATAGCACAAAAGTTTTTTTTTTCGAAACCACCCTACAATTTTAACATCAGTTGAGAGTTCGCGTCCGTCATCAATTGTGTGGCCAAATTCTGTGATATATATGTGTGTGTGGTGCGTTAATAATTGTGATTGTGTGATGTCTTAATTAGTGTTAATTGTGTGTGAACGGATAACCATGGATATTGCCAAAGAAAAAAGCCGTAGAATTGAAGAATTCGGGGAAGAGGAATGGGATTCTCGTCGTTGTATGTTAGATGGTATGTGATTATAGTTATTATTAATATTTCTTGAAACATTAATAACTGTCGATTATTATTTATAAATGCGTAAAAAAAGGGACCGATTGGTAAAATAGCGAAAACGGTGATGCGATCAACCGCAAGGGATACGCGCTGAGCCGTTTATCGATTTTTCTTGTCGTTCACGTGAGAGTCTGTGCAGTGTATTTGGATAAAATCTTGGGCTATGCATGAATGGTCCTTCAAATCAAACCAAATATAATATTATAGTTAATATAAAGCTGAGATTTCGGTGTCCAATGAACAATAATCAATCTCATTACTCATCTTACACAGTAACGGTCCTACAACAATAGACTATAGAGACATTCTTCAGATTCGTTTTAAACAATAAGGTTTACAGAAGACATTTTTTTTCACGTGAATCATTAGCCCATCACAATGACCTCTTCATTGTGATGGGCTAATGATTAATGCAATAATTCTTGGTATATGGGTAAGGATGCATAACGATCTTGGTAGTCCGATTTTAATGATTCTTTTTTATGGAAAACCCTCAAAATTTGTTAGAGAAATTAAAAAGTAACTTATTTATATTAAAATTTTATAAATAAATTAATTTCCACTTGTTAATACTGTTTAAGCTTTATGTTCTTTAAGGTTTCCATTGACTACCTTTTTTTTTGAAAATGTATAATATATGTTGTTGTTGTCCTGTTTATAATGGATGATGTTGAATGATACAAAATTATGAACTGGTTTTGATGGTGAGTCACATAAAAGTGGAAAAGTTGAATTGTATGTTGACTGCGTATAAAGACAGATGGTATCCCGTTTTGGCAGGCGAAACTTCGCATTGTGATCCTTGCAGAGCGCCGCCGCGTACGTTAACCCCGTCTCCCCTCGCACTGGGACTTTTATAGGGGTTTTAAAATCGATACCAACTCCCCCATAGTAAACCGGCTAAATGAATAAAACTTCGCCTATGCAATAAATATATCCTTTTGTATATCTCATTGTTGACAATCCGTCACATCTGCAAACATTACAAAAGAAATATTGATGTTTTCCGCGTAATTTTATCTATCTTTGGTATAAGTACTGGTTTTATATCCATCGCAAAACAGTAATATGTAAAAATTATTATGTTTCGGTTTGAAGGTTACTATGGCTAGAGATATTACACGAGTAACAAGTTTAATTTGCGTCACAATTTTGTATAGGGCGTAGACCTTACCATTAGGTTAACATCTTTATCGAGTCGAATAAAAAAATCATCTTAACGTATAAATAATTATTTCTGAAAAATATTAACTGACACATTTTTAAAAACACTTCTCTAATATTTAAAGGTAAAGATTAAATGTAGCTAATGAGTTAAATATGCTATTATGTATTTCAAATGATTATACTTATATCATTTTAATCAATGGTCACATAAGGAAATCGATCGTTTGGAAACTAATCATGAATAAATATTAATTTGTATTCCGCATGTTAATCTATGGAGTAACCTATCACTCATAATCTTAATACTGATATTACGTACTGCCATATGCCTCCGTTGAAATATTCTTAACACGGAAGAACAAAAGGAATCAGTATATATACGTTCAATATACTACACGTTGTATTTATACACACATTTAGAAAACAGAAGTATGTTACAGCAAATAAATTTATCGGTTAATAATTTTATGGTTAAATACGATAGTTCAGACAAAGTAAACGAGTAAAATAAGTTATAGCTTTTCACAGGGATTTTTTTCATATTTTAAAAACCACTTTTATTAAGGCATTCATATATTTGTAATAAGGTTATTGTTATAACATCAATCGCGCATTTTTTTAAAAATAAATTAACAACAAATATACTGCGAAATTAGTACTAACGAAATAGTGTTTTTTTTAATAGTTATATAATCCTTTTGTGTGTATAATAACTAATCTATAATCACGGAACTATATAGTATCTTTACACTGCATCCTTTCATAAATATTTGCGGTTGTTACTAATGGAAAACAGTAAATTACACCTTTTCAAAAGTATATTGAACTATGAATGGATGTTTAATTTAATTGTTCTTGAATAAAATAATAACATATTATTGTTGATACATTATAACTGTATTCTATACTCTAGAACGGTATGTAAAAATACGCTACGGTATATAAATCTAGGTAGATACTTATCATATTAGTCTCCATATAGTTTATAAGGTTCCACAGTTTTAATTGGAAAGGGGAACAACCCTCTAAATCACAAAATAGAGGGAGAAAGCTGGGGAAAATAATACGAGGGTGTTTATCTCTATTTTCATGTAATATTTTATAATTGGCAATTAATTAACTAAATTAATGCCATAATCCAAATAACAATCCTAAAAATTATGTATCATAAAGTCCTTCATCTAAGAAGAGATTAAAATACAGCCTGTTTTTAGAAAACACAGAAATAAAGTGAAGCCATCAAGGGGTCACTTAATCATAAATGAATGTGGTCCCAGGTATATGAAGGTATATTCATACATTTTTCATATGTCCTTTTTCATATAAGATGCCTCAGTAATTATACAAGCTTTTTTTATAATATAACTACTAGACGGGATCACCCTTCAACCACTCATGGTCTCTACCGACCCCCATATCATTTTAACAAAATTACGAGAGGGAATATGCCGTCTAGGTTTTATAAGATTTTTTTAGTCATTTAAATAGTTTTAACTATACGTTTTTTTGTAAAGTACATAAAACATTAAACTTGACTAATCGCACATGAGAGGAATATCTTTGCAATAATGGAAGTGTATATTTGTTTTATCCTTTTTCGAATTTTAGTAAAGTCAAAAAATATTATGTGTACTGTAGTTTTTTGAAGTAGATGTTGACATATTACGAGTCAAAATTATTATTCAACACTTTCATAAAATAAATTAAACAGAAGGTCAAATAAAAACTAAACGATAGTCGTTTTGTAAAATATTAGCTTTCCCTTGATTGCGAAATCGCGACTATTTAACCATATTCTCTCACAGTCTTCACGCTTATCAGCAAACGGCTATTAATATAACGATAAAGATAATTGAAGCTAATATTACCATATACACGACGAATACATCTCATATTGATGTGTATATCATAAGATATGTGTGAACAAATTCATGGCCTTTGACCGATAGAATTACTGACATAGTCTATCTTTATATAAACTTTTTTCATACAATAAAGTTTGCTCTTTATTTATTGATCAGCTGATTTAGTATATTGTTCACTCCAATACAATTGTTATTAGGCAATAATGCGTTGAACAATTCCTAAGGTGTCAACTATCGCGGTTCCTACCGTCGACACCGTCCCTCTTTAATTATGCTTACAGCTGACCTGACGCAAACCAACACCTATAGCTCCCGACACCTTGCGGTTGCACCAGGTTATAATATATTTATTTATTAGTATATTTAATTTATATTTCTCATATGCCTAAGTAACGCAGAAGCTCGTTGTTAGTTTTATAACACGAAGCTCTTTGATAGAACACGCATGTGAAGGAGTTTAGATAGTGGCAGGATTTTACAGGCCTGGTGATTAGCTATTATCCGGATATTATAACTCTGGTAGTATAGCAGTAATGTTTAGATTCAATTGTCAACATATAAGATCCACAGTATTATAGGCGTAGATTTACACCTAGATCTAATTATCACTAATACCATGTGATAATGTTTTTCTTAAAAGTGATAATCTTATATGTGTAATATGCTTTTTAATCACCATCCAAAATCGTTTACCTGTGCTTTAGTGGTAACTCTGGTGTTGTACCGAATTTGATTTACATTTCATTATTAGAAAGTTTATTAAAAAATTTATTTTTATGATAAATAGCCTCTTAATACTCTTTTCTTTTATTTACACAGTAACAGCATAAAAGCCAACAGCACAGGTGAGCTTAACTCAAATATGAGTTTTCTACAAGTTAACCTTTGTGGTTAGCGAGTAAGCACTAATTTGAATAGTTTTGCAATTTTTTGTCTCACATATCTGCAATATTGATGTTCTTCTACCTTTTTTAATTTTTTTTAGTTAATTATAATTTAACTGCAACTTAAAACTTTTTTGATTTAGACAGCAATAGGTAGAAGTATAACGTTAATGACAACCTTGTAAATTAAACTTGCCCACAGAACCGGTATTAAGTACGCCCTTGAACTGCTACGGCAGAAGCATCATCATCCGGTTTTGCACTTTTTCACTACACCTTACCATATACTTAGTGAAGTACACGTTTATTAAGTCTCTTGAGCGACAGTAACAAAATATTTTTTATGTATTTTTTTTTATTCGTCGACCGGATGAGCTGAGCGAAGCGTTTAAATGATACAAATTGATAAGCCTACCCATAACAACGTGGCGCAAAATGGTATACGCAGCTGATCATTAAGTTCGTCGTCTTGAGACACGTCATAATTTCACTAGAATACGCCTTTCGGACTGGAACACAGTAATGTTTACATACTATTGTTTGTCAGCTGCAATAGAAGCTGTTGTGGTACATGTGTGGCAAAAGTGGAGATTTTGGTATAAGTAAAATTAGCGGACGCAACTATGAATCGGTTATTATTGGATATATTCTTGCAAACAAACGCATAGTAAAACTTTAAATAAATAAACCAGAAAAAAATGTCAAGATAAATGGTGTCATGTGTCGAAAGTAAACATTATTCAAGGACTATGTTAATGTATTCAATATGGTAATCACCACACGATATGGTAACATGCTGACGTAAATTATTGACTGAGACGGACGATCAAACCTTACCTTTCATTGTTTTTATTTACTGTTCATAAAAAGATTATAAACACTGAACTTGAGGATAACGGCAACATACAAAGTGTTCATATCAAGGTCGATGGAATTAATAAAGGACACTGTATCCTGTCCTTTTTGCAATGACTAATACTGGTGGTAAGTCTTTACTGGTAATAGGTCTCTTTTACCTCAGACCGTCTAGGCAGGTACCACCGCAGCTCCTATTTCTATCGCAAAATAGTTGTGTGGAAACATTATTATGTTAGTTTGAAGGGTGCTATATGCTAATGAAATTACTGGGGTAATGAGTCTTAACACCTGATGTCTCAAGGCGACGACCGCACTTACCATCAGATGAATGTCTTGCTCGTCTCTTTGCCTCGTCGAATAAAAAAATATTTCCATAGACCAGTCCCTGTTTGTCTGTATTCCTCAACTTCGCCAACCCTCACTTAATTACCTGAAGCTTGTCATGAAGCAGTGACAGCTTAGTTTGTAAGCACATTATTTCACACCTTAACATATGTGACATCCATAACAATATTTTGTTTATTTCTATTAATATTCTTACTTTTTGTGTCTTACACATTTTTAATGCAAGAAGGCAACGAGACGAGCAAGGTAAGTGATACGCATATATCAACGTGGTGCTGGTTAAAATGATATACACAGCACCATATTGCGCTTGTGGTCTTGTGAGGTAAGGTGTTAAGATTCTTTACCCCAGTAATTTCACTAGCATACAGCACTATTCAAACAAGAACACAGTAAGGTTTGCACATTACTATTTGTCGACGGCAATAGGTGCTGCGATGGTACCTAAACGATCTCCGGGAACATAGAGGAATTTACGAAGAAGTTGTTTCTTATATTTAAAATTAAATCATATCAACTTGTTATGAATACAAACAATATATACACGTATATAGACAAGTACAAAAGTAGAGATAAATAAAATACTTTTCTTAAAAATATTCCTTAACCGCCTTTTAAACAAAAACAGGTTTTTTCATATATTTTTGCGAATATAAAAAATCTACAGATTTTATATAAAACTCTAATAAAGTCTAACAATTCAAAGCATTGTGAAATAGTATATATATTTTAAATGAAAACAAGAGAAGAAAAAAGTTTGGACTACAATTTAGGTTTTATGATTAAAATGGTTTTCTCGATTACTTGAACTGTAATAATTACAGTTCAAGTATAATTCGAAATATTTTATGCCTAATTTAACACATTAAACATTAACATTATCAAACCTTCAAAATACTGAAATACACTTTAAGTTCATGAGGTTACTTAAAATTCCAAAACAAAAAAGAATATTACTCACGTCGTGGCCAATTCGTACATTAAACTTTAAGTAAACGTAGCACGAATTAACTATGGCACTCAGTGTACTTTTTTATATTTATTTATTACTTTACGAAAAACATAAGACACTATTTACTTCTTGTATAATAAAACACTTTATTTTTGTCATTTGTAGTCTACAGAAATATTTAAACTTGGTGTTGGTACGATTTATATATTTTTTTAGTATTCTTTTTAAAACACTAGTAAAGTTTAGTAAAACGAAGGCCATTGCTAACAATAAACAGATTAAGATGAAGAGAATGGAAAATTTATTGTTTACTAAACTATTAAAATAACCGTGAAATAACATACTAACATGATAACAAGTAGTTATATAAATCTTTTAAAATTTTAATTATCTATCAAGAACATAAAATTTTAAAATGCTATATAATAATAATATTTATTTACATACCTTTATTTATAGCATACTATAAGTTATAGTTTTTATCGACTGTTTTGTATACATTGTAGTTCATTATATTGACTAATAAATTGTATATTAGTGTGTTTTTATATTTGATACAATTGTATATATTTATGTTAAATTTAAATTTAAATAGTAATTCGGTAACTAGAGATAGCTTATCTTTTAAAACTAACGTTATAATGGCCTAATTATAATGTGATAAGAAATTTAAACATTAGTTATCACATTACTGAATGACCGTTGTACGATTAAACTTTTTTTTTATTCGACGAGGCGACGAAAGATGTAAAGCGTTCATCTGATGGTAAGTGATACGCTTGTCTATAACAACGTGGCGCTGGTTAAGATGGTATACTGCACCACACTGTGCTCATTTCTTAAAACACTAGGTATTAAGTATCATCACCCTAGTAATTTCTCTAGCATACAGCACCCTTAAAAACGGAACACTGTAATGTTTGCAGTAATGTGCATTTGGCGATAGAAATAGGAACTGCGATGGTATCTACCTAGACGATCTCCGGAAAAAATTACCTACCGCCAGAACTTTGAATATATTTATGAAGTACAAGAAAAAAAAATTTACTTTTCAACGTCGCTATTTCATGAGTTATATTTAAATAAAAGATTGCACCTTAATGTATTACCGCCTTGTTTAATAGTACTTTTAACTGCAACGTTAGCTATTAGCATTATCAACCGGAAGACGCCTACTATTCAGTTCCTCCCTCAAGGACCTCGACACCGACCGGTCCGGTTATTTTATTATAGTCGCATTAAACCAGGCATGAAGTTTATAATACTTGTATACTAATAATCTCTTGCTTATAAAGATGAGGTAGAAAACAACTAACCCCATTCTACCGCAAACGAAATGTGAGGGCCTCGCGTGTCGTCGAAAGCTAAATCGATTTGTTTTAGAAAGTAAACTATGCTGTGGCCTCGCCTTATGAGAAAAAGTTTTTACAAAAGTTTTCGAACCATTCAAACACTTGCATATCGGATCGCGTGCCTTTAACACGTAAAATACGACCAATGTCATACCAATGACGTAAAACGATGTAATCGAATGTGTACGTAACGATGTTAATGTTTAACTGTAATACGAAACATTGCACTTAAAACGCTGAAAAGCCTTGAAGTTCGCGGCTGTGGCTCATAGTGCCTTCCCAAATGCCGCAATACTGTTATTGCATATACTATTGCGACGTATTCTATACCAACACAACACATTTAATGATCCTTCTGCTGGGACCAAGCCTTCTCAGATAGGAGAGAGTTAAGGACTTTTATCCATTCGCGAGCTACCTTGCTATATTAACCTATGTGTTTTCCCACTGCATATAATATATAAATTCTTACTATAAAATATACGATTTTTCAAAAAGTTTTAAAAGTAGTAATAGCCAGAGATAGGTTAGATTCAAATTTAAAATTAAAAATACACTACATACTGATGTCAACACCCACACGCAAATGAAGTGTTACGTAGCAGCTAAATATAGTAGATGTGATTACTATTAAAATTGACAAGAGACTTATGTTGATTGTCAAGTAACAATAATGCTTAGCGTAATGTGTACTTATTAGTTATATAAAATCAGACAGCAAACATTACCGGCATAGCATTTTTAGTCATAAAATTAAGCATTTAGCAAGATTGTTAATTTATTTTAACTTGACATATATATTTTGTATAAGAACCTTCATTAGGCCATTTCGTAATTTACGTTCTTTAACAAAATACAAATTCTTTGTTACAACGTTTACATATGCGTTATATCGTAATTATAATTTAGCCACAATTACATAAATATAAACAGCCCACTAAATTACTGGAATTCTAAGATTTTTCTCATTAAGGATGAGAGAGGTTTGTCCACCACCCAAATGTGGGTTAACGAATAAATTTTGTTAACAATATATGAATTGTAAAAGGCAAGAGTTTAAATAAGTTCTCTTTGTATATATTTCTCCTGAATTTTCCACTCTAGAAAATTTGTTACAATAAGTATGAGAGCTCGTGTTAGCGTATTTTCATGTATGATTGTGTATAAAAACCCTTTTACTTAAGTCTACGTATCTTACTGAGGGTAAATTAGACCAAAGTTAATTTATAGTGTATGAATGTGCTTAATCATCTATTATTTGCTTTTCTTTTAAGATGAAATTATTCCCAGAACCACGTATAGGGTACCTATAAAGGTATGAAATGATTGATTTTTTCTTCTCATAAATTATTACATAGCTTACTGCCCCTATAATTAAACAACTTTTAGTCAATGTTAGTATAGGCTTCTCGTCTCAAATTATTTCTATATATTGCTAAAAAAAAAGAGGATCTTCTATAAGTTTAAATACTAATAAGCACACAAGACAATAGAAGGACAACCGATTAGATGGTAAGGTCCATGAGGCAATCAGCCACAATCTGAAAAAGTTCGCGGTAAGTAGCTAGATGGAAAACCGAACGGAGTGACGATCCTTGGGGAAAGATGCTTTGCTCAGCAGTGATCTATATGTTGATATTATATATAAGAATACACAGACTAACTCACACGCATATTAAAAATAAATTAGCACGGTGATTGCAATTATTGGCAAACTGCACTCATTTCACAATGTCCGTGTGATTATTTTCGACTTAAGATTAATACGTCGCCGGTGCAAACATTTTGTAATGTACTTACATAACTGTTGTAACATTCGACTTAACGACCCTGATGAGACACAGTTTTAAAATAATTACCCGTATAATAATACCACCCATGCACAGAATTGCTACCTTATGAAACCAACCACTTAACTGTCCATTTTATTTTCTAGTAAATTTTTGGGTTAATGCTTAATATATAATATCAGAAAGTAAAAAACACAATATAGTACAGTATAAACACTCTTGTGCCACACTGATATACATTATAGCCACTTGTAAAATTTAACTGTTGGCAGGTTCCTAAGGTAGATACTAAAGCAGCTCCTATTTTTACCGGTTAACAGTACTATGCAAAAATTACTGTGTTCCCGGTTAAGCGGTGTTATAAGGTAGTGAAATTACTGAGGTAACGAGACAACAGTTAATGTCTCAAAGTGTGCAGTGTATATCATTCTAACTAGCGCCTCGTTGTTATCGACAAGCGTATCACTCATCCTTAGATGAATGTCATGCTCGTCTCGTTGAATAAAAAACTAACTATACTAAGTCACCGTATTTAAACATACTAATAGTAGATTTTGCTTAATAAAGAAATTAAGTACAATCGAAATTACATTAATTATTATAACGAAATTATGTAAATTTTATATGCGAAAAGTTATTCACGTACTCCTTGCCGTCTATTAGAGAAGCTATTATTTTAAAATGTAGAAATAACTCATGCACCAGTTGCTCAAAGTTATCATATATATTTTAGTTTGACCGGTTCCGATTACTACATACAAAAAGTCGTAACAGTTGTGAAAATGGCACTCGTAAAAATTTTAAACAGAAATCCAAATTCTCATAAAATACAAAACAGTGTGAAGAAATCATAAAGTATTGACACATATGACATGATAATAATTACATGTAATATGTTCCGGACACCGAAACTAGTGAAATTACTGAAGTAGAGACTTAACTTTTTAAGTCTCGAAGCGTTCAATGTGTCTACCATCAGGTGAACGTCCTTCTGATCATCATAAATCTTCGATACTTAATACCTATGCTGTACTTAAAAATCCTTATTTTTTTTATTAACTGTACACAAGAAATATAAATTAAATTATATGAAAATCATTAACTT
>DWLS01001048.1:0-24162 GCA_018246255.1 Pachliopta kotzebuea | reverse complement strand
CGAAAAACACAGCGGGCGGACAGCGAACGAGAGCTGGCTGGAGCTCGATCGAACGTGTTGTCACTACTGTGGCTCACAGGCGACTCCAACAAGTGTATTGCTTTACTCCTTACATCATCGAAGTATCTGCTAGCGAAAGTTTAGTGATAAATATATTTTTTGTCTAATTTAAGTACATATCAAGTTAATAAACAGTTATTATTTAGTTCATATGTGAGAAAAATATATATATTTAATATATCATACAATGATATTTTTTATTTCGCTTCTATATATTCAAGTTATGTAGAACCCATGAAGCGTTGTAAGATATATAAATATATTATAGTTACAAGTAGCACCTAGTCAGAAGCAAGTTACAAGTAGTACCTAAAGCGAAAGATCAGCAAATGAATACAGTTGCTATACGAAAAGATATTGTTTGTTACACAAACACATAGCTTTATTGTAATAATAAAAACTCTGACACAGAATTCTTAGATATCGCTGAGCAAGTATTTGTTTACATTCACCTTCTAAAAACGGACACGTCAATCAGCTACGTAATATGCATGCATTGTGAGTTTAAGTAGTTAAATGTAACTGTCTTCGCAGACCTTATGATCTAATTATAAGAAATTAAATCGAAAAGGTTTTAATAAAAGAACGATTAACAACACTCGACTTTTATTCTATTGGTGATTACTTTGATATTTCTTTAAAACCTTATAATACAGACTTAACTCACGTGATTAAATGTAATAGTGGGCTTTTAAATAGCTAAACAGCTCGGTAAAACAAATAAAAGATCAGTTTCTCTTTCTCTGAAGTCGTTTCTTAATGATTGATGATCGTGGTCAGAAAACATTAGTATCACTAATGAATGTTTTATCGAAAATAGTTTTACAGTTAAACATTATAGTAATTAAGATTACAGGGATAGTGAGACAATATGTACGCAAAATGGCATATGACTAACAACAAGACGAACATCCCGCCTTGAAAAATTTGATGTGTTTTATGTATGAAAGAATAACACAAAAAGTGTATACTTTTAAAACAGGCGTTACTATGTAATAGTAAAGTTTTTAGTAGGAAAATGGATTAGTTGATGTTTTGAATTAATGGCGTTGTTTGCATCACAGATTCTCGTCTATTATTAAATTAATGCCTCTAACAGCTTAAAGTGAGGTAACGTTGAGTTCAACGCACTAATAGTGTCGTATAATGCCACTATTTCGGTATCTGGGATGCAGCATGTTCTGGGTAGACGGTGAACTAATGGACAAATTAATTCGCTCCTGTGAAATGTTTCTATTCCGAAAAAAAACTGTCTGTGTTTAATTACAAGAGTCTCAACTCCACCTAGGTTAAATTTTCACTCTCGGTAAGGTGGAATTGAAGTGTAAAAAGGAGAAAGAGTCTAACGTCGGTGCTTAGACTTAAGTAAATATCTATGACCGCTATCTTTCACCACAATATTTTATATAAATTGTTATAAAATATTAAGGTCATTACTTAATTGATAAGCGAGAATATAGGGATATCACCGAGGATCTGTTACAGGTTTGTCGTTTTCAGGAGGTCGTGGCACATCTGGTTTGCAGCTGGAGTTATACACCATGATGTCAGATTGTAGGTTATATAAAAACTATTTGTTTTTAACTTTATAATATATAGTAAATATATAAATTTAACTCATACCGGAATCTATTATTAACGCTTCAAAATCTTGGAGCTCATAAATACTTTCTCTGTCAAAATGTATTTGTTAGTTTTATTTTACTCTTTTAGTCTCAAAGCTTTCGTAGTTTTGAGTTTTAGTTAAGTTTATCACAACCAATTATTTCAGATAAAAACTAATTATGTCTTTGCTTTTAGAAGAAATAAAATGTTGCTGTTTATATGACTTCTGGGCAGATTCTGGCGACCAGGGTGTTACGTGAATTTTATTGAATAAATCCCATGAAAGCAATTATTACATTAATATATATCATATTACTCATTTAAAACTTTGAGATAGTAACTAGCCAAGTATTTCACTGGTGGAGTAAAAAGAGATTACCTGTCCTAGATCTATTGTGAGGTTGACTTCGTTGTATTTCATGCCTCTAGATAGCGGTGGACTCTGCCACCATGTCTCCATACTATCCACAGCAAACTCTGGTGGATGTTTCTTCGCCTCATTGTTAGCGTCGCAAATGTCGCAAACCTGTAATGTATCATAAACTATACTAACTATACTATTTTATCATCTCCCCCTTTTTCTTCCCTCTTTCTTCCCACCTCTTCCTCCTTCCCCAAATTCTCTTCCCTCGTCTCTCTCCTCTACCTCATATTATATAATTTATATATGTATATACTTTTCAGCTCGCAGAGTCCGGATCCGCGAGCGCAGGGTACGATGAAGCTTTCGCGTCCATAATAGTGGCCGAAAGCATCGACATCACCCCAAAAAAAAAAGAAAAAAGTATCATAAACGTATAGAAGATACCTTCAGCAAGAAGGACCATATACATGTTTAACTAAAAACTTAAGAAAGAGTTGTATAAACATGTGGAAATAAGTTCTTACTAATTGCTTCATACTATTTACTAGTGTGGACGTATTATTCCATGAAATTATTACTTCTTAAAAGTTTATTTAATAGTATTCAAGTGCAAATATGTTTATGTAATTAATGTACAAGAATATTTTACGTATAATCTAATATTGATTATTGTATTTACATTTTTGTTTAAATAAACGACTCGAAAGGTAGAATAAGAGAAAGTTTTTTAACATAATGAATATCCTATGTAAACCTATTTCTTTATTATTTTGTTATCAGTTTAATTTAAAAGTATTAAACAAATCCGTAAATAAAATTAAAAAAGAGTACATTATTGTTTTCATTAATAAACATTTTTAAAGTTTTAGATGTATGTTTTTATGTAAATAGCATTGTAATATATGGTCCCCTTATACTTTTGTTGGAACCAAACCCTTTAAAACACCCAATAAATCCGTTCATTCATATACTTCTTCTTTTTCAAATCACGCGAACAGCATGTGCCCACAAAAAGAACATTTAAATGCAAACGCCTATTGTTAGAGACTGAGCCGAAACAAAAAGCGGGATAAGTTTGGATGCGCAAACGCATTTGGCCGCCATGTGCCTGCGAAAATACCATGAGACCTGACGGAGACGCACGATGATCTCCGAAGAAGCCCGAAGTGATCCAAATTACAGACCTGACAGTTTTAACCGACGTTTGGAACTAAATAAACTTTTGCCCCGTTTTCTTGGTTAACGTCGTTATCGTTTTATTGCAGTATTACTTTTTTATTACATAGCTGCAACTAAAAAATCATGTTCAATTGTTAACAATAACCACGTCATCACCATTGACAGATTTATCCACATTTCTATGAAAATTATAACATAGTTTTTGTTTGTCAGATTATATTTTCAATAACGTTGTGATACTAATTTTAGGTTTATACAGTTATTCTCTTTTAAATTTAACTTAATAAGTAAACTAAAAGTAGATAAAATACGTATGTTTAGTAAGTAGGTTTATCACGTTATGCTTATATCTATTCTTATCGCAACTAGAAAAACATATATTTAATGATTTATTTTTATAATAATGTTACAGTGTAACGGCCTCATTGAAATGTTCTGTTGACTTATGAACTCATTATCGCGGGATAACGATGAATGAACTTTTGCCGTTTTAGTTGTAACAGTTCGCTTTTTCCTTTGTTGCTAAATTCTAAAAACATGATTACAATCATCATCAACCTATGGACGTCCACTGCTGGACATAGGTCTCTTGTAAAGTACTCCACAAAATACGATCTTTTGCTGTTTGGATCCAATGGCTCCCAACAACTCTTTTTATATCTGTCCACTTAGTGTTGTTGGTCACAATTAATATGTCAAAATAGATGTATGTATATAATAAATGATTTTTAAACTCAAATTATAAGAAATATGCGCAATTTTAGTGTGTATTTACAATAGTATGATACATATTCAAAAAGCTTTACCATTTGAGTAAAAAAAATTCGCAATCGTAATGCGGTGTTATGAATATAATTTTATTAGTTCTAAGTAATTTAAATACACATATTACAATAACAATTAATATCTAAAAAGCTCAGTTTTCGTAATGGACGTAGAGAGCTGCTCTTCGTTATCAGAGGCATAATTGCCCAACAGGACGCGACGCTGGGATGATAATAGTGTTATCACAAGTTCCTGTTTTTCTTGCCCATAGTTAAGAGGCTACATTTAAGTTTAATAATTTATTATTCGATGAATATTTTTCTCAAATTATAAACAAATCCGTGAATAAGTAATTAAATTAAAAATAAGTTATGCCGGCATATTAATAAATATTTGTAAACATTTCAACAAACGTCGGTTATGACATTATATATAATATCGCCTTAAGAAACTAATAAATGACAGAACTAAATAATATTATAAATTACGAAGGTTCGAAATAGTTATTGTGATATTAGGGCGCTAGATTATAATATTACAAATAATAATAATAATTGAGAGAATGAGAAATTAAAAAAATACCTGTCCTTGGATCACATGTTCATCGTGATCGGCGTTGGCGCCGGCCAGTTTGCAGTACAGCTCGGGTCCTTCATCGCCGCATGTTGCTGTTGCAGTAATCTTCTTACCAAACGCTAAGTTAAAGTATGGGGGCGCCAAAATTTTTGCGCACGCGGCGTTTAAAAATATAAATAGGAGCGCAACGGCACGCGCCATGTTGCTCGTGCGCTGTCCAGGCACAGAGTGACGTCCCGTTCGACGATAGTACGGCACAGGGTTCGGGAAGGGTGGAGCGGATTGTATTTTTTACAGATTCGGAGGAAAGATAGCTCATGCATCGACCTGTTTGTGTATTATAATGATTGTTGCCCTAAACTAATTCTCGGATGTGAATGTTTATAATAAAAAAGAAGTATACGAGCCGGTTTTCTGTCATCTGTGTTAAAGTAGAGAGCAAAGAAACAATGTATACGACTATTTATAATATTTAATACAATAATTATAGAAAAAGGTTACTACAAAAATCTATTTAGAACGCGCGTTAAAATGTATTACATGAATTAAGACTTATAATATTCAATAATTCGAAAAAAGAAAATCACAACAATAAACTTTAAAACTTATAAGCTAATTTAACTTAGAGGTTATTACAACAAAGTTTAATTTTAAATTACTTAAGTTTTTACCTACTATATATTTTTAATAAGAATTGTTAACATTTCAAATATAAGTAGATGATTTTTTAACTTGTTTAAATATTATAATTCACAATGAATATTGATATTTATGTCCGTCGTCTGTTTTCTTTTCTTTTTGCGGTTTATTGTCATTTATGCTATCAACACTGCTTTGCCTTCGTAATGATTTTAAATCGGAACTACTTCTTTTAGGATGTTTTGAAAGGTCTTCATTTTTGCTTGAAGTTTTAATATTAACAAAATCTTTCTGCACCTCTACCTCTTTTGGAACTTCATCATCACTTTCTGTCGTACTAATTGTTATTACCGGTATGACGGAACTAATAGAATCCGATTGTCCAGAATAAGTACTGGATTCTGAAGTTTGTTTCTTTTTAATCTTTCTTTCATCACTATTACCTTTACTGTACTCCAAATTCTTGTTTGATGCCGTAGTGGCCAATGGTGTGATATCTTCTTCCATAATTTTTTCTTCCTTTAATTTCTCTAAGACAGCTTTTTTTTCTGTGTGTTCCCCTGATTTTTCTACTTTAACTTTAAGGCATGTTTGTTCAGTTCTTTTTTTATTAACCTCGCTGTCATTAGGTTTGAACTCAACGATAGGTTTTTTCTTTAATTCTGTATGTTTGGCTATAGTAATGTTTTTGTTTTTTAATATTTCCTTAGGTAGAGTTTCGTGAAAATCTGTATCAGTTTCATCGTCAGCGCTTTGTGTAGATGGCGCAACATATACTTCGTGGTTTTTATCTAGTGTCAATGCCACAATTTTAGCGAATATTCCTCCTAAAATTACATATATTCATTTTCTATTAAGTAGCTTGGATAAAATTATAGTCATAGTTAAAAACCCCTACTCACCTTTTCCTTTGATTCTCTTTGTAGGTTCTTTGCTTTCTTCTCCTGTCTTTCTGTCATCAGATTCAATCGATTTAGATAGCGGAAGAGTTGGCAAAGCTTTTTTCCATCGAGAAAAGGGTGTGCTATCAATAGCTGACGAACCTGTACGTCTTCTTGTATCAGCTAATTGAAACATCTTTCTTCTTTCTTCGGTTCTCTCACGGCGTAACTGAACCTAAAAAGAAATGATAATTTAATAGAATTATCAATATGAAAAATGTTCTTTACTTTATCGTTAGTATCATCATGCATATTTACCTTTAAATCATTGTTAGCCTCTCTTAGTGAATTAGTCAGTGATGTTAGGTAGTATATGATAAGCACTAGCAAAACAAGCAAAGGAATGACAATTGCAGGCGATGCAATGTATTCAAGTGCAAAGTTTAAACTTTTTGGGAGTATTTTATAAATGTTATTTGTTAGTATGTGATAAATTTTGTCATATTCTGAAAATGGCCCACAATGCCAAGAAGGTTTGACCCAAACAATAGTGTAACCAACTGGTAAAACACATAAAAAAAGCATTGTCAGTAAAAGCGCTAAATAGAAGTTATTACTTTTGGATACTCTAAAGACTACTTCGTGTGGAACGTTACAAGTCATTACAGCCCAGGATCTTAAATACATCATGATGATTAATTTAAAAACATTTAACACTACAAGCCCAGGAGAAAAAAACATTCCCATCCACACCATTCCTTGATTATTTATGAGGTGTAATATGTTTTCGGCAATTTTAAAATCACCATATTCAGGAAATTTTTTCTCCAAATCCCAGCACCAACATCGATTCATATATCTGACAAATAAGGCTCTAAAGAAATCCATAAACAAAGTCCCCAGCAAAACAAATACCTGAAAAGGACATTTATAACTCAAATTACAAGTAAAAAAAAAGGTTTTTCATAATATATCATTTGTATTTTCATGAGCTTACCAAGTCCATCATAGTTAACTTTATCAGCTCTTGCCCAAACATTGTTTCCCAACAAAGTTTAAGTAACTTCTTTTGAGTAGCTTTTGTTAGATTGTACATTTTTCTATTATTTTTATCGAAATAAACTATGTCAACAGCAATTGTATTATTTGTTGAATAATTTTTTTCTTTGTAATCGCATTTTTTGACATAGCATTTGATTTCAGAAACGGTACAACTTTTAATAAAAAATACTTTCGTTATATTTTTGTCACCGCATTTAACCGAACAATTGAAGGAAACATTTGGACAGGTTGGGAAATATTCTAGACTTTTTGTAGTTATGAATTCTGTAGAAGTAACATTTTCAAATTCTGCGAAGTTCGTTACACTAGTCGTACTATTGACTATATCAACTGTATTTTCAGTATCATAATAAGGACTATTTGTTTTATTGATTGAATTACTACCTGTATTTGAATTTTCATCGATGTATTTATTATCTGTAACTTTATCGCTGGTTGAAACGAAAGCATATTCTGTTGTGGAAGTACTGTATTCATAAGTTTTTTTATAATTTTCGGTAGTTATTTTACTTTCATTATCCCAGTCTATTGTACTTGTATTTATATCTAAATTTGTGTAATTATCATCTGTTATTGTTGTTGTTGAAACAGAAAAATATTCGATTACAGTATCCGTGGTAGAATACGAAGATGTGTTTTCAGTACTAGCATCACTTATTGTTGAAATCGCGTCATAGTGATCCGTTTCTAAAATCGTGTTTTCCTCAGTTATTATGTCACTATGCGTAAATGTATTAGGTATAGTAATTGGTTGAAAAGAAGTACTTTCGTAATATTCGTTATCGTTGTCATAATCATAAGTTGTTTCATTGAAATCCGAAGAATCATTTAAAAAGTAACTTATATTTCTAAGTCTGTTAAGTTCTTTCAGGACAAGTAAAATACTATCTGTTGTAGATAAGTCGTTGTTTATAACTTTAATCTTATTTTCACTTTCTTTTTTTAAATTTTCAGGCTTTACGCCATTAGTGTTTTCAATAACAGTTATGTCATTAGGTTTAATGGACATTGTAGTTGTTTCACTGGAACTGAATTCTGAAATAGTACCCTCAGAGAATTTGAGTAAATGACAAGGTAAACATGGAATTGCAAATTCATTACAGGATATAGGCACATTGTTTATTAATGATTCGCTTAAATTGAGTGTATTTTCTGAAATAATCGATGCATTCATTTTTAAATTTGGTTGCAGTAAATCCAGTTCCTTGCTCATACCTTCAATTTTGTTAAATAAAGCAAATATTAATGAATACAAGTTGAGCAAATTCAATAACATTATCCTGAAAAAAGATAATTTATTATTACGTGAAATTAGTACATTATAAATTGTTCATTTTGGATAAGTCACCTTGCTAGCTGTAGTCGCAGCTGTTTTCTAGGATGACAATGTTCTAACAATCCAAGAGCTTCAAAAAATAATGGGAAAGTGATTGATATAACAGTCACAACGGTTGTAGTTTCATTCTCACGCCACCAACTTCGGTACTTAGCGTTATCATCTGATCGGGTTACTACCGTAACTACTGCATATGCAGATACACCAAGGAGTATGATAACTAAAATGTTCACCAGAGCCCGAAGCGAAATAATTCGCCAGCTGAGAAATATGCACAAAACAAGCTCAGTAATACAAAGAGTTAAAGAAAAGTCATTAATTGTAATTAGTGCTTACTTCCGAGGATCTTTTTTTTTCTCTGCTTCTTCTAATAATGCTTCTTTAAAGCCTAATGTTACTGAAGCAATGCGATTATGTGCAGTTTCTGTATTACCAATCATAAAATCCCATCCAGTAAACAGTTTCCATGAGAAAATACATTCATCATCTTTTTCTGATAATTTAGACATTCTTGAATTTTCCGCCATTCTGTACAAAAAAATCGCGTACATTTGTGTACTTAATATTTATTATTTAACTCTAATATTCATAAAATATTATTATCGGTGTTAGCATGAATATTATTTAGACATATTTATGGATAGGACCGAATTAATGTTTGGAAATGTTTGAGATCAAACAAACTGCTGTTGGTGAGCGGGTATGCATGCATAAAAGTTATATTTAACTCACTTCTTCAATATAGCGACGAAGCTATAAATGTATACCACCACACCAGTAAGGAAGTAAGCCAGCGGCATTCGATACTCCGCCCTATCAACATTACTGTAGTAACCGTAGAAGATTGGTGAATATTTTAATACACCTTCAAATTCCCACACTGTTAGCAAGTTTGTAGAATTACGTTGTTCTTCTTTCATAATAATTTTCCTTTCACCGTCTTCTAAAGGGTTCGCGGTTAGATACTACAAATGCGAATAATTATTAAATAAAAATTACACTTTGTTATTTGTAGGTTTATTTAAAAATTGCTTCTATTAGAGTATTAATTTGAATAAATGCTTTACCTCGGGTATAATGACGAATACCAGCAAGTTAAAACCGATTACTAAATTAACCCAAAAGAGCCATCTTAAGAAAGTAAAGTAGGATGCCACAACAGATCCGAAATGTGATTCGATTTCTTTTATCCGTAACTCCCAGGGTATGAGCAGGTTGGATATATTTGCCGCTTCCCGTTTTAACTGCTGCCATTTCTACACATAAAAAACTTAAACAACAAGACAGAAAAAAATCTTGTACTTATTTTATTCTGAAGGTTACACGGTTTTAAATATTACATGCCTTGATGATGCGGCAGATTCGAATCCCAGTGCGCTTGAGGTTCCGGTAAAGAAAAACACAAAATAACTGATATGCTTGAAGAATATCAGCATTCATAAGTATGCAATGTTTACGAACTAGCACTTGGCCGGTGTGATGGATAGCCAAACTACTCGTAAGAAAAATCCCCAAGTCTCGGCAAAGGGAATATTAAGTGAATTGAAAAAGTAGACTCCAAAGATGAAAATGGTGATGATAATGATAATGAATAATTACCGACGCCATCAATATGTTGAAACGGGCGTAAATGTCACGGGTGCTTTTAGATTGCGCAAGCCGTTCCTGTAGTTGTCCCTGGTGTCTTTTTATATAGCCTTTGGCCTATAAACAGTTTAATATTATGAATATCACAGCTTATAATAATTTCTTAGTAAAAAAAAATAATTAAAAATACTCGCTACAAAAAAAAAATGATCTTGATAAGTAATTGTGTAATAACCTTTTCATTATTACCTTTAAATCAAAGATATGTATAACTTTTTTAAAATAGGATGAAGATTTTACCTGTACCTATTTTTACACATATTTTATAACTATTTTTATTAAACGAGAAAGGGCTTTTAGTAATGATAAAATACTTGGATATTAACTTACTTGATGAACAATTTTCAACTTTCGCCGCATGCCGAGCGGCTGTTGTTTAACTGAACCCAAAACTTCTTTGTGAAGATGAATATTTTCGAAGATTTGTTCTTGTGTTACCAGTGGCGTTTCATCAATTGAAATTGCCGTACTAAATAATGCAAGATAAATCAAGGCGTTATAAAATTATAACAATGCAACCACTGTAAACATTTTTACAAAAATTTTAAATGATCTTTATATTTATACGTTTAGAAGAAATGTGATTATGATAAAAATACTATAAGTAAGAAAATAATTTTCACAGTGCTCTTCAATAGCCAGTTTGGCTTTTGACGAGCGTTAATCATTTAACGCAAAAACATAAACAGAGTATAGTTAAAGCTACTTCGAGAACTAAGAGAACTCGTTTTAATTTCACGAGAAATTTTACTTACTCTCCGGAACTAGTGGTGAAGATGGATGAACGCCTTCTAGATCGATTCTCATCAGGTAGGAACGGTGAAGATGGTCTCCTTGTACGACCTTTGCGGGAGCGACGAACACTTGCGCGGCGCTGCCTTAATACCGCGCTTAAACTGGCTGAGTAGTCCTCATCTTCAGATACGTCTAAGTACGTAGAGAAAAATAATATATTCACATTGTTGATTTGATGATCTTGTACAAGGGTAACTGATAGTAGAAAAAAATAAGAACAAATCAATAGCAGACGTAATAGCTTCTGTTAAAGGTGACATTGTCTTTTAGAATATATTTCAATAATCGATAATTAAGGCTTGCTAAAAATACAGAATGATTTTTTTAAAGAACTTGGGTCATAGATATTTATAAGTTCCGAAAGTCCTTACCGCCTGCTGTTGGAGAAAACTTGACCTCGTTACTGAGAGGCGTTTCAGATGGTATATGAAATAAGTTAACTCCTGACGATGTCATGCTGCTAGGATCAGCCCACGTTACGGAGAGGCGGTCTACGGAAGGCTGCGGTGACGGTGGTGGACGGTCACAGGAACCCTATCAAGAGATATATCTCTACAAACTTTCAAATTACGTAATTTTTTTTTAAAGTGAATTTTGTCATCGCGTGTTTATTAGAATTTTGATGTGTTCACATCAAGTTGATAACGCTAACAGGTTGATGAAATATACCGTCATGTTGTGGAGTTAATGTTTTTATTTTAATTTTCACTTCCATTCCCTGTTTTTTTTTTGCTTATCACCAAACAGTTATACGTCGGATTTTAATTAATCTACTTTCACCACAATTAATGCTATAATTTTTAGCAAGAAGTGAACAATTTTTAGAAAATTACAACAGACTTGTCATGTGGGTATTTTATATCCTGAAGGAATTAAAATAGCGACAGTATTTTCAAAGATCTATACAATTTATATTAAATGTGAATTTATTATAAAAAATATATTCTTCCATAAAGTTATTTTTTACCCGTTATATGCTAAATACTTTAACTAAACTAGTTTTTGTATTGAGTTTACTAGGCAGTTTACAATGCGGCGGCGGCAGTCGTACTGCCGTTTGCCGGAACCAAATTGAACCTGTGCGAAACCTCGCAGGCCGACTAATAAAATACACAATTAATGACTATACAGGAGGTTCGATTGATAAATCATGGACATTAAATCACAATATAATATAAATCTAAAACGTTATGGGCGTAGACGATTGTACAAAAGACTTGGTGCAATAAAATAAGTAAGTTCCAGACATTGAAATTAATGTTTATACAGAATGTATACATTTTTTAAATTAACGATGTATTATGATGATTGTAATAAATAAAATCTGATGGCTCACCTCCAGTAAAGAATAAGCACTTTAAGAAGATAAATGAGTAAGAGACGATGTTTAATTATACATAGATACCGGCGTGATAGGTCGCTTCTTGGAGGCTGTCTAGACACCAAAACTATATCATATCTCCAATAAGTATATTTTTCATAATCATAAGAACGTATACCTTTGATGGCAGATGTTTTGTGTGCTCATAACAATGTAGTGCTAGTACGACGATTGTTATGGGATGTACGATGATAAATCTCAGTTTGCCTCATCAGGAACAGAAACATATTTTTACACTGGTGTTTATAGATATCCTGTAACAGAGACCTACCATAATTGAAAGTGTCTGTTGTGATAAACTTTTGGTGAAGATAAATCAGTACTTAATAATCCACTGATGATCTGAGTTAAATCTACTTTTTTTATTTATTGTTATATATTGATTAAAGTACAATACTAAAACTAATTACAACCTAGAAACCAGTACGGTTTATCTAGTCAGTACAATTTTGGTGAGTATATTTTAGCTGCTATGACTGATGATACTTTACGGCTATAAATAAAAAAATCTGTAGTAGAGCCGGCATTATTGTTTATCGGTGTTTCTTTCCAATCAGCGAGTACGAAGTTTCTGATATATTAATTTATTTTACTGTACTTATAAGTCAATGATGATAACCCTGATGACCTTATATGGCAACAAAAGTTTTTGACATCATTCTTTATAATAGTCATGCCTTGTGTTCATCGTATATATACGAATACTCATCGATTGTGTTTCGATGACTTCAATTATATAAATCAAACGATACCTTTGGTTTATGTAAAAAATTGTGAAAAGGTTTTCCTGTGGTGACCACACCTTCGGTGTTGTATCGTGACAGAAAACAGTCAGTCTTTCATGGGTGCCAATGAGTGACCGCCAATCGGTGACTCTGATTAACTAAGCTGCTGAGGGTTGCCAAGTTTTTCCTAATTAGTAATACTATCAATTCGTGGTGGTGATACATGTGAGCTGCAATAACAAATCATCCCATTTTACGTGTATTGAACAATTCTATTAAAGATGACATTTTTAAGAACTCATAAATGAGAATGGTCGTTTCGATCATTGTTTATATTGGTTATACATTATTGTTGTTGTTGTTGCTGATTGAAAAAATGATTCACTTTACCTTTTTTTTTAAATATTATGTGCTAAGTAATAAGCTTGCCCATAACAACATGGCGCTGATTAAGGTGGTATACACTGCACCACATTGCGCTTGTCGTTTTTAAACGTAGGGTGTTAAGTTTCGTTACCTCAGTAATTTCACCAGCATACAGCATCCTTTAAACCGGAACCCAGTAATTGCACAATACTATTTACGTACGTACGTACCTAGACGGTCTCTGACCATGGAGACCAACCCGAGACAAACCCAACAAGTATGTCTTAATGTATTAACATGGACAGAGTTAATATTTTGATAATTTAAGACATTACTTATTTAATCATTATACAAACCATTTCTTAATTCGACTTTTATTTATAACATTATAAATATTACGCCAAACCTAACCTAAAATATAGTTCGTTTTAATGTTACTTAGTTTTGTGTACTTTTAGTTTAGTAATAGAAAAAAAGTACATGGGAAATAATTAACGCCAGCAAATTGAGGGTAGCCCTGCTCATTCATTCCATTAACAAGCACACCCTCCCCTCCGCCCCATTTGCGTTTATAACACCCCACAAAATAATTAAGAAGTGATTTTTTTAACGAATTCACGCAAAACATTCTAACTTCGTATAATAATTCATAGTACATAATTGCTATTTCCCAAAATTTTAAATTTTCTAGCTGTTTTGTATCATCTAAAAGTTGGTAGTGTATATTACGTATTGAAAATACTTTTACCAACAGTAAACTTTTTAACAAAAAAATTAATCGACTGTTTATTATCTGCAAAATTTTTGAATTATTTAAATACCTTTATCGTAGTCTCATATTGAAAAAGGTTACTTAATTTAGAAATCATTTTCAAGATTTACTCTTTAATAAAATCTAGCAAAAGTTAGTACTCTAATAAATGGTGGTGATAAGCTACTGTAGAAATTATGTATGACTTTTCTACAATAGGCTAACATATGATTTTGATTTTACAGCAGGAATACAGAATTGCTGTAACGACAGCAGATTTTCAATATGAATGCGGTAGAAAGGTCGTAAAGGTCCAGACTCATGTCATTTAGGAATAGAACTAGAGATCTCTGTTTAAAAAGCTTATAGACCATAGTGTCAGGGGAAGTAGAAAACAAGGTCTGCGCAATAATTTTTATTATTATTTTAATTATTAAGAAACCAACAGAATTCACAATTTACATATTTTTCTTTAAATATTATAAGTTTATAAGGATAGTAAAAAGGCATTCTGATATTACGTTAGTATGATCAGACAAAAAATAAATAAAATAGGATTTTCTTAGATACACAAAGACTATAAAGAATAAATTTTAAAAACAAGATAAAAGTTTGGAACATCGGGGATAAAGTAAATGGCGTTTTGTAGATGATATTTTATTATGTAAGTAGGCGTTTAGTTATATATAACTACAATGAAAAGTTAACCGTAATATTTACATCAAATAGCGTCGTTAGCGGTTAAACCTTAAATGTAGTAGATCGTGTTTCAAATAATTAAAGCAAATGTTCCTTTGTTTAGTGAGGCCGTGCGCCCATTTTCTACCAAATAACGTTTCCTAAGTATCGTTTATTACTGGTTTTGTGAATACCTGATAACAAAATACGTATGTGATATAATACAGTTAAAATAGATAATTATTCATTATTTATAACACAGAAATTTTTCGTCCTTACAAAAAATTTATTGTAATTTATAACCATAAGTTACAACATATTAGTCTAGTACGTTAAGAATTAAATTAAAAAATTTAAATGATTCGATGTGAGCCGCAGTAATGACAACACGTTCGATCGAGCTCCAGCCAGCTCTCGTTCGCTATCCGCTCGCTGTGTTTTTCGGAACGAAGCTTTTATTGCGATCACGTCTTAGTGCACCTAGCACCGTGGCTGCCGTTCCGGCAAAAAAGTCGGTGCGCTCCCCGCGCCGTTCTCCCCCTCCCGTGCAAGTCGCGGTTGAACCCGCTGTCAAGGCACTAAAACCCCCACCGCCCGTCATCCTACAAGATAAGGCCGCGTGGAAGGACCTGTCCAAATGGTTTTCCGAGAACAAAATCTCGTGCCCCTAGGCACAAAACACAACGCAAGGCATCCGCCTGCACCTCGCGTCCTCGGACGATTTCCGCCGTGTGACTAGGCGCATGAGGGAGCTGAACCTCAGCTTAATTATCAGGGGTATCCCCCTTGAAATTTCCACCACCGAGGTATTCGAAGACCTCAATGCCTGGGAGTTTACGGTGGTGGCCACCCTCTCCCTCTCCTAAGATGGCAAAAAAATCTTCAGCCTCACCAGGCTATGCGGTCTCACTGACATCTTGGTAGAAGCCCCCATAAACACATTATCGTTGGTCAGTGCTACAGACACCAACTTTAAGGGCACTTCGTGCGATTCTGCTTTGCCCGCCCCCGCTGCGTCAAATGCACGGGAGACCACGGCATCAAAGAGTGCTCGTGCAAGTCCGACTTCCCCAACCCGCCAAGCTGTTGCTTGTGAATGTCGGAGGGTCACCTCGCGAATTACCGCGGGTGTCCCAGGGCCCCTCACAGGATTGGCGCGCCCGCTCTCACTCACTAGGTGGCCCAGTAGCGAAAACTGGTCGGCCCGGTCGCTTACCCTCCACCCCCTCCCTGCCCTCCGCTAAGGCACCGCCGCGGCCTGACCTTGATCAGCCTGCCCCCGCTCCCTTCAAATAGGCACGAGCCAAGCCATTGCCCATGACCCAGGGGCCGCCGGCTCCCTCTGCAACTGTTGCAGTTGCCAAGGGGCCCCAGCCGACTCCAGGGGGTTCTAACCAAATCCCTAAAAACCGTGGCGCGGCCGCCGAGATCGCCGCTCTTAGAAAATTTATCGGGGGCATCGATGCCCTCCTCGCACTCGCGAATAAACTTCGCGTAACCGAGGATCCAGCGGAGAGGATGTAGTTAGTGGCCGAACACTACGATCTCTTCGTCGTGCTCAAGTCCCCGCTCCATCGCCGGGACTCCGTCGTCCCACGCCTCTGTACACACCACAAGTGACCGACGTCGGTTTGAAAGTAAAGAAGAGTGTCGAGGACATACTATACGTAGCTAGTCGGTCCTCGAATGTAAAAGGGATATTCGTGCGTGCCCTTAAAGATGCTGCCGCGTTAATCCAGTTTGCGTTTGAGGACCACGGGAGGCGTGCCGAGTCGGATGTGAAGCGGCAATTCAAAGACGAAAACGCTCGGTTGTGCTCGGAGATGGGCCAACTGAGGGAGGAGATGGAAAAGATTAGGAGAGACATGGGGGCGGTGCGAAACCGCGACTAACCCCTCTACATACTTCCCCTCCTCCACACCGGACTAGAACAAAGCCTTTGCACAAGGAGGCTATAGCTGTGGGGAACACACTACGCCGCCCATGGCACAAACCAGGGCAGTGATTGACGAGATCGAAGTTCTCGGGGTTACTGGAACGGAGATCAGGGCCGCGTTAAGGCGCCTTAGCACTAGAAACACGGCCCCTAGACATGACGGTGTACCCGGAAGGGCTTGGGTACTGGCCCTCCAAGTAGAGGATTCGATGGAGTGCTTGACGAGAGCCGTTTTCACGGCTTGCCTGTCCCGAGGCCGTTTTCCTAGACGATGGAAGGTAGGCAAACTCGTCCTGCTCCAGAAAGAGGGGCGATCGGCCGATTCAACCTCGGCCTACCGCCCGATAGTCCTTCTAGACGAATCCGGCAAATTGCTAGGAAGAGTGATTGCCGACCGTCTAAACCACCATCTGAGAACGTCCGGTCACGACCTGAGTGACCACCAGTACGGCTTCCGCCGAGGCAAATCCACTATCGACACTATTGCGCAGGTGAGGGCCCTGTTGGAGGAAGCAGTCTCTAAAAGGGAAGGCGGTCTTGGCGGTGTCTTTAGCCTTTAACACCATTCCTAAGAGTTCGGTGCTGGAGGCACTGCGGTACCATCAAGTGCCGCCGTACCTGCAAAAAACGTTGAGGGACAACCTCTCAGAGAGGGCCATCTGATTCCCGACGGCGACAGGCTGGGACGAAAGGCCCATGACATGCGGTGTCCTTCAGGGTTCGGTCTTCGGACCGTTCCTGTGGAACATCGGTTACGACTGGGTCCTTCGAGGGGTTAATCTGCGAAAGGTCTAGGTGAAGGCGAATGACACCCTCGTCGTTGCCATAGGTCAGAATTACAGAGAGGCGACCCTTCTTGCCACGGCCGGCACGGCACACGTGGTAGGGAGGATGAGGCGCTGGGGACATGAGGTTGCTCTGCATAAGTTCAAGGCCCTGTGTTTTCACGGTCCTCGGAAAGCACTTCCGGCCGGCGCTTCACTAATGGTGGGCGGAGTGTCCATCGCTCAAGTCGTCGATGCGCTACCTGGGCATCATGCACTTTACACTCCCGGCCTCGAGACTTATCGGATCATCTGCGGTTCTCTCGCGACTGCACCCCAACACTGGCGGGCAGAACGGGCGTACTCGCCGTCTTTACACCGGCGTAGTGCGTTCGGTGGCTCTATATGGCGCCCCTATTAGAGCGGACTCCCTGAGCGCCCATAACAAGGCCCAAATGCGGAGACCGCAGCGGGCAATGGCCCTCAGGATAGTCCGGACCTACCGCGCCGTCTCTTTAGAGGCGGCGTGTGGACTGGCCGGCACACTCCCGTGGGAGACGGAAGCCTACATATTGAGGGTTACCAGCGAGTTGTGGCGACGCGAACGGCGGGCTGCTCAAGTTGGCCACCGGCTGAGGTGGCACGCTGGTGCAAACGCTCTGCGCAGGTGTGAGTTGGAGCTGCGTGGGCCATGATCCGGACGAAGGACAGTGGAGGTGGTGCAACCCGTGTTTAATGCTTGGGTTGCCCGAAAGCATGGCGGGCTCACCTTTCACCGCACGGGGCACGGCTGCTTCGGGACGTACCTGTGTCGAGTCGTTGGAAGGGAGCCCACTACACAATACTACGAGTGCGGATCCGCCGAGGACACGGCGCAGCACACGTTGGCAGAGTGTCCAAAGTGGACAACGTAGAGAGCAGAGCTCATTAGGGTTGTGGGGCCCGACCTCTCGCTTCCTGCCGTAGTCTCGGCTATAGTCGGCGGCGAGAGCGCTTGGCGATCTGCGATTTCCTTTTTTGAGGATGTGATGTTGCAGAAGGAAGCCGCGGAGAGGCAAAGGGAGGACGACGTACTGTCCACCCCGGGCCGATGCAGGCGTATCGGGCGTAGGCGCCTGGCTTATGACAGGTGCCTACCCCCATGACTAGGACCTACGGTGACCGAAACGGGATCGCCGGTCACCCTGGAGACACAGTCCTCGTGGCGATCGGAGCGCTGGGTGTCACAGCGCGCCGGAGCGGAGTGCTCGGAGAGAGAACTCTCTCCCCAAGATGGGCCCTATCGGGCAGCCCTGTCGGGTCGCGGTGGTGTGCTTGGTATTTCCGCAGCTCCACGACTAGAGGGCAGAGAAGGACACCGGAGGGTTTAATAGGGTAAGAGTCCTACATATCCTCGCCGCCTCCCCGTGGCGGCTGGTCGAATGCAAAAAAGCATTTTCCCCCCCGACAACAAAAAAAAGGTCTCAAATATTTTAAAATAAAGTGATAGTATATAAATATCTAAAAGTATACAAACTTCTAACTCTACCCACTGCTGCTGCTTTCAAGGGCCTTGACGTGGACGGCAAGCTTTATTTCTTCGGTCTCTCCGTGGTAACTCTCCATAAATATATAAAGTTAAATCAAAGAAACTTGCTAGACTTGGTCGGTTCCCTGGATTGCTAGCAAAACACTTGATTACCCTGGCTCCATCTATTTCCAGCTCATTACCAGTTCAGTTATATGTATCTAGCCACATTCAATTTTGAAAAGAAATCAAGTACACAGACTTCTATTTGCAATGGCAAATGAATATATACAGACAAATGTAAATATTTTCACTGTCTCCTATTAAAAAAAATGTATTCTTGTAAAAGACAGAATTTGATTTGATTGTTTAGGCATAAAACTATTATACTGTAAGTTAATGTTTTATCTTGCCTTCTTCAAGACCACTTATCAAAACTGTTTCCGATTTTGTAAGAAAATGAAAAACAGTCATTTCATTAACAATTTTCATTATGATCAATAGTATAACCCATATTTATAATCGCTATCATCCTTATGAATACCGGCTATAAAGAAATATATTAAATGATGATCTTATTTCATTTACATAGCACTAATATTTTTCATGCTCCTCCCTTTCATTTGTAACATAAAATTATGAAAATTACTTTCATTATCTCACTGCTATAAATACTAGTGTCTGGTCTGAATATTCTACCTGAACTAAAGTTTTTGTAATAATGATGAAAATAAATAACTGGTAATTAACTTACCTGTGTCGTAAGTTCGGTCTTCGATTCGATCACATTGCGTTGGCGCGGTTCCAGTTTGAGGATACCTTTTTCCTTGCTCTGCAAAGGTAAATAAAAAAAAGGGCACAATATTTTATATATATTATACTTAACATGTTTTAAATTGCAACTGAAATATTATAGCATCGTTATAGGAGGATGTAAGAAAACTGATATGTTGTACATAAGAGAAACATTAGTAAATGTTATGAATAAGAAAATCGTTTATTTATTTATGTTCACGGATTAAATATAATAGCAACAATTTTTTTTAAGTAATGCTTAATTTCAATTGCTGTATTGGTTACCTTAGCATCCATGTGGACCTCAAGCTTGCGATCACCTTTAACCCTAGAGGACAACTGATGCTCCGACCCGTTCGTTGCGTACTAACGACCCTGGTGGCAAAACCATATAACAACGATCATCTTAATTTATAACTTTGCTGAAATGACATAATTCTTTTTTGGTTCATTTTTTTAATGTTTGTGAACAATGGTTGAATATTATGTAATTTTAATTGGTATTATAAAACTGCTGATACGACTTTGTAAGGAAGTCGGAACTGCTACACAACAAAACAGGAGATAGTTTGATTCTCCACTAATATTGAGCTTCTGGTGCCAAAAAACATTGTGAGTAAAAGAATATGCACAAGAACAGTTTTCCTGGACATGACATATTCGACTACTAGCACTTGTTCATCCTGGTGATTGAATGACATTGATTTCTTGGAAGATAAATCCCTGGGACTATAGACTACTTATTTTGTCGATACAACTTATATTTCAATTATTAATGATTTTTATTATAATAAAATATTATTTTATATGATAAAATTAAGTAGCGGATTTTATGGTTATGTCGTTTTACATTACCCCGAACAGTAATTAGTTAGGCAAAGGCGCACAAAGGTGTGCGTGCTATTAAAAGGGGTGAAACAACCCAGGTCACTTTACCTTTTACCATTTACCAATAAATACACACATATTTTATAATTTATATATTATTTAGGCAAACATAAAAAAATCACCTAATATTAAATTCATATATACACATTTTGTCATGTCTTCTTGCTGAAAATACTTTTAAAAAATTATAGAGATAAATCCTTAAAACAAGATGAATGATCAATTTCGAATTTTCAAATTTAATAAGCGATGAATTCTAGATAGAAATTTCATTTTTAACAAAACATGCTTAAAGCTATAAAGCTAATGACTTTATGTTATTAGTAAATAGTTCATCGGTTTAAGTAACTGCATACAAAAACGTAACTATGATAAAAACTTTTCGTTTTGCAGGCAATTCAAAGTTATAGATTTTACTTTTAAGTATATCAATGTTTTTCTTACTAAATACTCTTTAAGTAAGTAGTGAAGTTTACTTAGTTTAAAAGGCGCTAGATTTACCAAAATACTGATTATAAGCTAATCTAGTAATGAGAGTATGTGTAATATGTATGTCATCCTAATTAGTAAGTCATTACGGTACATTTACTACTTTTTGTCTGTATTCTAACTGTCTGATGAATATCCTGATAGTCTCCCTGATAGTTTTATTTCCTCTTTTCTTTCTATCCATTATTCTTCATATTTGTTCCTGTTTACAATTCTCTTTCCTCTTACGTTCCCTCGTCATCCATTCTTTTACACCTTACTGTCTCTTACTTATTCTTCTTACATATATCGCCTCCCACACATCCTCCGTCGCTGTTTATTTTACTTTACAATTTTGGTTTAATTTTAAATTTATTGTTTTATTTAGTCTCTTATACAGTTTATTTCTATCACATTTCTAACATAAATTTATTTGAATGTTAATATTTCCATTATACTCAGTAATTGTGTAAAAGCGTTTGCAATTTTAAGGATAAGATTATAATGAAACCGGGTCATCTCCCGGCGTACGAAGAGTTCTTTGACCCATGCTATCTTAATTTCAGATGTTCCCGAACGTAATTCATTACAAAACTCTCCTTTCGTAACGCCTAAATTTAGGCATGCTCTTATCTCTACTCTTGTTTATTATCGACTCTTTATTGTTACTCGCAGACTTAGAGAAAAAAAACGCTGTAAATATATCATTTCGATACAACGATATTTAAAAACTACATAATGGTAATAAGTATTGTTGATTGATTGTACTATTCACCATAACTTAAGTAACCGAAGACTTTTAATTTAGGACTAAAAAGGTTGAGTATGTTTAATATCTTTTTTCACGGACAATGATTTACCTGATGCAATGTACTTTTTTGAAACAGTCTTTTACTAGCAACATTCTGTATTTTAATTTTATATAAAGATGTACAAAATATTGTGAATTTACATCTATAATATTTTAGTCTACGTTTTTTACGTTTTTACGTTCATTGTAATGAATATTTTACGTTATTATCTCATTACAAAGCGCAAAATATGTAAAGGTTTTTGATTTATTAATATTAATGATTTGTCGAGTCCTGTTCGTAGTTGTCTTTAATGTGCTGGTGAAACATTTATTGTAAACATAATTAATGTTTTACAAACACGCCATAAAAATTTTTCATACAACCCAAGAGACAAAATTTGTGTGAAATGTCAACATAAGTATAGCAATAGTCCGCCCAGATCATTTTTTGTTTCTCTTTAATAATGTTTTCCCATTACTCTTAAAACGTGTAATAGAGTGTGCTCTGATATGTTTTTTGTTTATAACACATTAATTAATTTACAGCTTTTAAAAGTATAATAAAGAAATTATCATAAACATGTTAGTCGTACAGATGAATACTAATTTCGTTTTCTTTGAGAATCCTTTAAAATTTATCAGTTAATTCAAACTTTAACATTAATAAATTTTACAGAAAACTTGAGGAAACGGTTGATTGACAAAAACCTATATGTATTTGACATCTATTCGTGTAACCAATGCACAAAATGCCATTCGTTGACATACAAAATATGATTTGAACAATGTCAGTAGTATTAATGACTGATAATTTATTCTTAATATTTTGCAAACACTTAATGTGCATAAAATGCATTTGGAGAGTAATTTTTGTTTAGCAGAAGAAATAGGTTTGTCCGTTTTGTTAGAGGTTTTATAGGTGAGTAACACCGAACGAGAGAGCTTCAAGCTGATCTACCACTTATGGATAGTTGAAAGTAAATTTCTATTAAAAATATGAAATGTTAGCTAAAGAGCTTCTTAAAAATAGTTGAGGTACAAAAAATCAAAGATGTCATGATATTGTTTGTCAGAATGAAGTCCCGACTCTTCGTGGAGCATTTAACAACCTTGAAATATCTTGTAAATTAAAATATGTTATTGATCATGTAAAGTTTAATTAAGATAGATATTTTTAGGTTAGTAGCTGTTAAACAAACAGAAATAGTATCACTAGATTGTATAATAGTGTCGGGTAAGGAAAACTGTGTACTATTTTCCTAAGTAATTAGTTAAATGTTATTAATAATATTATTAATTAAATTTTAAGCTGGAAAACTTTAAAAAAAGAAATACTTTTTCTTGTAACAAAATGACATTCTGTACGAAATAATATATAACAAAGTTTTATATTATTGTTTATACCTCTCCAGTTTAATAAAACAGTTATTTGTGGTAATTCTAAAATATTTAAAGGTGATAGTTTTTTTTATAAAAAATATAATTTGTTTAAAAACCTAACCGTTACTACTCAGTAGCCATTTAATGAATGTAAAGAGGCAAGTTCATGGAACATGGCTCCTGAGATGAATGAGGTAGAGAATAGAGCCCAATGAGTAAAAGAGACGCCGCTATCGAATGACCTAATGCACTCTTCTGCGCCGGCTTCGCTTTGACAGCGTACATGTAGGTACCTCCGAGATAGTGGCCACAAAATTAGGAAATGTGCCACATTTTAATTATCACATTGATAATGTAAAGGGAAATTATGAATCGAAAATATCGAGAAAACTTTCATTATAAAATTTCTTCATATTTTATTTTTGATTTCAATATTCATTTATAAGATAGGTTTGCGCTTGATCACGATTATTTCTTGTGTCGTAAATTTTCAAAGACACTAAACCTAATGACAGCATATTAATTTTTCTGAAGAGAAGTAGCATGTAGACGGGAATATAGACGCCGTCAAGCGATTTCACTTCCTTAACGAGAAGGTATTTAAATAACATTGTTCGCAAACTGAACACAAGGATTATGACTCGCTGTGGGTCAGGTTCTACTTTTGTGAATTAAATGAATGTAAAGAATGGATGTTAAAACTTTTATTGGATCATATGTTTCATTTTTCTAAAACTCTAATAGCCGTAACAAGTTGGTCTCGGTGGGAACAAAAGCTCGAACCTTTTCAGGTTTGTTCACAAAAACGGTCGCTATGAGGC
>DWLS01001047.1:0-24191 GCA_018246255.1 Pachliopta kotzebuea | reverse complement strand
GGCAATGGACCGGTCGCGCTGGAAATCTATTGGAGAGGCCTACGTTCAGCAGTGGACTGCAATAGGCTGAGATGAAAATAAGAAAAATACATTTTATGAAATTTAAAAAGATCTATGTTATTAAGGTCATAATGCTAATTACTAGTAATAACTAGTAATTATTTTCTGCACATTACATATAACAAAATAGATATATACTATTCAGGTCTGTGCAAAAATCATACTCAAATAGTTTCAATAAAAATTGTCTAGATAAAATTATTGTGCAAAACTTATTAGTCAGATAGTAGGGAAATCAACATCTCTATCCTTCTAGATTCACCACAAAGTGCGAAAGAGAAAAGAATATTTTCCTTAAATTAAATATGCAGAACAGAAATTTTGATATAGGTAAATACTAAATACCGTACGAAATGAGATAATTATTTGTAATATGAAAGCAAATACGTACCACTGAAGTAATTTTGTAAATAGTAAATCCGTTTTTATGTTTCGCAGTTTCGTCAACAGTAAACCGGCGAACCCATTTGTCTTTTGTTGACATATTGAAATATTGTGCAAACAGGTAATTATGCAAAAAATATTACTTTATATTATTTTTCAAATACCATGAGTTATTTTAGATAAATGAGTAAACGTTGAAATGCCAACATTTAAGAAATAGCAATTGTTTAGTATACAATCACAAAGTTGTCCGACTATTTGATTAATAGCCTTGACGTTCTTAAAATAATGTTACCAACTCTAAATCATAAAATGTTAATTTTGATTATTTGGACAAAGTTAATAACAAATTTTGTACCATGTGTTTTTAAATATACAAGAAAAATTAAAATCTTATGTTTTACGTTTTTTTTGAAGTATTAAGCATTTACAATTTTACATGTACAGTATATTCATCCTAAATAAACATATTACATAGATGGCAGGAGTTTCTGAATTTATTATAATAACAACTTCAAAACCAAAAATACTTAACTATTATAAAATAGTTCTTAATTTTTAAAACAATGCTGCAAGTTAGTATTTTCATAAAATTTTTAGCGAATATTTGTATTTAAACTGTGTATTTTACTAGAAACATCGGAAATTAAAACATTTTAAAGTCAATAAGAAAACTTTCACTAGATGGGGTGATTACAAAATTATCAATAAAAATTGTATCTTCTTAAAATAATGCACATGTTTAAGAAAATATTTAAAGTTAAAAATATTTAACATGTTTACATATGTAATTCATTACATGGAGAGACGTTATAAAGGTTTTGAAAATGTAACAGCTATATAGTTTAAAAATGACAATGTCGTACTTAAGTTCATTACTTATCCCCACTATAAAGACGGCGCGGCGAGGTCGAGAGGCTTGCACTCGTATTACACTCGCTCGGACAGTGTCGTGTTCCTTGTGCCCTCGTACTGTATTAAATAATCCGTGTTATGATTGTAGTGCGGCCCCACAAGTGGCAATAAAAAGTTTTTAAAAATAAAATGTGCCGTGAATAGTTATCTTATTGTTAACAATTCCCAAATTATCAATATGGGGTCTAAAATCGAATACGTTGATTCGTCACACTTATACGCTACAAACTACGTCCGTAATTCGAAAGCTATAGGTGTGCTTTGGGCTATATTCACGATTTGCTATGCGATAATAAGCGTTGTGGCCTTCGTGACGCCGGAGTGGATCGGTGATTTGGAGACTGAGTATCCGAGAAAGTTTGGATTGTGGCAAATTTGCAGAGCTGATGAATCGGTGGAAGAATGTAAGGGAAGACTGGATGACTTCTTCTCTATAAACGG
Organism: Pachliopta kotzebuea; assembly: GCA_018246255.1. NCBI lineage: Eukaryota > Metazoa > Arthropoda > Insecta > Lepidoptera > Papilionidae > Pachliopta > Pachliopta kotzebuea. The sequence continues at coordinate 22,391 of DWLS01001047.1, read as the reverse complement.
CTTCGTGTTTCGAATCGCGACCGTGTTGGTGGGATTGGCGGTTGCCTTGGCACTCTTTACGATATGCGCTATGTTATTATTCTTTTTCTGCCAATCAACAACTGTGTTTCACATATGTGGATGGCTGCAGCTGCTGTCCGGTGAGTATATTATAATTGTTCCTACCTACTTCGGCACTTTGTTTACAATGTCGCCCACAAGCAACAGTTATAAATCGTTTTGATGTTTCGAGTGAAAGTCGTTTCGACATTTTTCTTTAAACGACCTTGCAATATTTCATTAATTACTTACTACATCGACTTTACTTACATTTAATAATACTTTACAATAGGTATCACACCAAATCAATAAGTATTTTTACTTATTACAAGTAAATTGGATTTTTGTTATGGTATTTTTCAACAATAATTTTATATTAAAGTTAGGTTAAGCGTTAACATGGTTTTCTTTATATTTATACAAGTTTAGTTATAGGTGATGCCATAAAATATTTTCTGTATTAGTCATATTTTATAAATGTCAAATCTTGTATATTTAAATGTGAAATGTGTAGTCTGCAACTTAAATGCTTCAAACAAAAATTCCGAGAATTATTAAAGCTAATGTATAAATATGTACACAGTATGTGCATTGGTCAGGTGCAAGAAACATCCGGCTTGTTGGCAGGTGTGGCTCAACGGGCTAGATACTTTTAACTAACTTTAAAAAAAAAATAACTTGTTTAACTGCTTTAAGCGGGAAATATCTTTCATTTCCCGTCCTTGCGAAACATTTTCATATTCCTTAGAAATCAAGCAATGTACATCCTGTACATCGATTAGAGGAGCTTAATTTCATTACATAAGTTCTAAGGTTTCGTATAACTTAATGTCAAAGATGATGAATAATATTATATTATTTTTATAGAATTCGATAGCTATAAATATTTAATAATTTTTCTTAGTGCATATTCATAACAAATTCAGTTTAAGCTAATATACGAAATACTACACTACAAGCCTACAAACTATTGGTCATTTTCCCTAACAGGCGTTATGTTTACCATTGTTTCTTTCTTATCACATTTTGCTTTGTATAAAATCGTAAAATCATCATAAATAATGTAGTTTTTTTATTACTTCCAATGTGTATGTTAATTTTTGTTAACATACACATCGGAAGTAATAAAAAAACCTCTTGGTAGGATTTAGTTACCGATTGGTAGGACTTAGTTACTAGTGAGGGCAATAGTAATGTCGTTGTTTTTTTTAATAAAAATCAATAGTGAAATGAACGATAATAAATTAGTCCACTTCGTTAATGTACATATAATATAATTTTTTTTTAATACTGTAATTAAATTGTGCTTAATGTAAAAATTTGAGTATTACTCTAGATAAAACCTCGATTTTGTAATATTTAACACAGTATTTAAAGTTCCGAATAAAAGAGTTATTTGGTTCGTTACAAGGCAAATACTGACTGTAACAAAATAACCGAAATCGTGTATTTATGCAATGTCATGCCGAGAAAAAGTATATACTAAAAGTATAATGTGGCGTAACTTAAAATGTTACATTTCGTGAATGTTAATGTTATGATAGTAGCCGAACTGTCCGCAGACCGAAGGTCTCTCTCAGCCACACAGAAGTCTAGAAAGTTTTCTTCTCTTATTCATCACTAAATAGATGTTCACAATTTGATTTAGGTCTTTTCCCAATAATGGATGTCCGATTTGGGCCAAAGCCCATTACGCTGGCCCAATGCGGGTTGGTGAGCAGCCAGAACCACATTTGTTGATTTGCAGGATGTATTACGAGCGGATAAGGTTGGCTGTGATCTCTCCAGTTCTTGTTTAGGACTTTGTACACACACAACTAGAAAGTAACAAATTAAAAAAAAGGCTATGATAATGCGTTAGGCGGTTGCTTTTATGATCGTTTTATCAAGGACCCCAAAAAGAAGGGTGTTATAACAGGCGAGGTATTTGACCCTGTGAATCTATGACGTATCCTCCATCGTAAACACTTATTAACCCTCTTTAGGAATCCGTACATCGCTTCCGTGTTTACTGTAAATAGTAAAATGTTAACTAAATACCTTATTTAATTAAAGTAATTATACTTATTTTAGGGTATAACAAAGGGCAACTAGTACCTAGACTAGGAATTTTCTATTAGATTTGCAGGTTATCATTATGATTGTTTAGGCGTATGACAGGAGTTGTAACGAAGTAAAGGATGATATAACCTGAAAGTTCTTCTCATGATATCTAATTATACTAATGTAGATTATTAGTATTTACTTACACGGGACAATAAAAATGCGTAAACGTGTAAGACAACCTCGCGACCTCGCAACACCGCTAGTTGACCGGAAAAAATCGAGCGCTAACTGTTCACGGTCCATATGGGAGGACGAGGAGGCTGAGGAATGCAGTCACATTGTGAACTATGTCCGTGTATGACAATTTACAAGAAAAAAATTATAATCAATAGTATTTTAAAAGGAGAAGAGGAAGGGGAGGACTATACTTAGAGCATATCTGCACGATAGCGGGGGCTGCTGATGAACTTTTCGATGTTATCCCGTGACCGTCGTATAAAGTCGGATGTGACTGGAATGTCTCGTATGAAGATTTTTAGTCGGTTGGAGCCCGACACTATCCCGTCACCGGCCCTCTGTGGCTTCGGGATGTGCGTTCCGTTAGCATTTTGTTACACACAAAATATCTGCGAGGAGATCCGTAAAAGAAGTTAAGTCACCGACATCGTCCTAAAGATTGCTAAACTTAAGTTGCAATGGGCGGGGCATATTGCTCGAAGGACTAACTTTTGATGAGGCAGTAAGGTACTACAATAGCAGCCGCATTCCGTTGGTAAAGGTCTCGGGAATCCACTGCATGTACAGCCCAGGACCAATAGAAGTGGAGATCTTTGGGGGAGGCCTAAGTCCAGCAGTGGGAGTTTATCGGCTTATAATTGATAAAACAAGAACGTCTGCCTATGAAAATGGGACGATAACTGTTAGCAAAGTAGATGTATTGACACGGCATCTTTTTGTGCTATTAGTAAAATGTTAAATCCTGTTACTACAATAATATTGTGGATCCAGTTTCGGATCAAAAGAAACACAGTAAATTTGATCACTTCTTTTACGTCGGAATTAGGCGCTGCGGTTAATACCCACCTAGACATTTCTCGAAAAAAATATCACCAATGAAATATCCGTCACGGTTTAAAATGATTTCTCGTACTATTTTTTGTTACTCCTGATGCAGTAACCCCAAAATGAATCTTGCTTTAGACCTGCGAAATAGAAACTACAGTTAGTAATAAACCACAGAATATTACAATATCTTTCTCACACGCGATAACAACATCGCCGTGTTCCGACTGTCAACATGTAAGAGTCGGACTATTCCGGGCTAGCACGCTTCTCCATCTATGTACTTATTTTTTTTTGAGGAAATCTTTTAAAGATACTATGCTTCTGGCGTAAAATTAAGCTAACGTAGGATTTATATTAACTAAAATCCCTTCGGTGTATTGCGGATTGCTCCGGGATCTTATACGAAACTTACCAGTGCCCCTCTGCACTGCTGCTAAGCACATTCCAGGGAGATCTATCACTATCTTCAACACCCACAAAACATGAGACCACTTTGTACATGTTCGCCTCGGGCCTCACTTAATGGAGAGTGAGGAATTGCATTCTTTGACAAGCAAGGCTTTTCTAAGTCCTATTCTTAATAATCCGAGACTACAGTATTAACGTACTCATTATCACTTAACACCATGTGAAATTGAGTTCAAGTTCTACTTTATTATATATTATATTATTATAGATAAAAAAAAACACGTCAATAATACTGTTTATTGTTGTACATGCTTCAAAACTTACTTCCGGCAATCATCTCGCATCGTAAAAAGTAAAAGTCCAATGATATAACCATGTACCGTAGCTGTTAAATGAAACGTTCCAGTTAACGTTTAACAGCTATTTCTTTGTTTGAAGAGGTTCTAATTGCACAAAGCATGAGTTCATAACTTAACTAACAGAAGAAATGGGACAATGGTAGTCATCCGACGGTAACGAACTCTGGAGGTGAAGGGACTACATTTTTGCTTCGCTATTTATTTAGAAATACAGTTTGAAAGTGGGCAAGCTTAAGTGTAATTCGAGTTAATACATAATATATTAAAATCAAAACTAAACATATGTAAAGGAAAAAAGCAAAATCAAGGTAAACTGAAAATAGTAAAAATTCCTCAGGTCATTCCCAGCCGGCAGAACACGAAGCAAACTAATGGCATTGCCTCGCTGGATTGTGAAGCCTATTCTTTGTATCATATAGCTGCCCGTCATGGGGTCTCAGATGTCTGTTGTTAATTTTTTAAAATTTCCTCAAACGATTTATATGTCCCGATCCCCTCGTGCCCAAGATTCCTACTTGCAAATTTGCCTGTTTACTTTGGAAGCTAAAATTGTATTTTCTAGAAAATCTACTACCTCTTACCTTTGTTATACTCCGTTTAGATTATTTACTAGCACTTACTCATTACAAAACTAATTGATTAGTAATAGTAAACAAATGAAATCATGAAACGTAAACATATGAAATCGTTTTTGTAAATAATTCTTTAAATTTGCAACAGTGATAAATTGTTAAATTATCTTTGTCATCGTAATGTATTAGTGTTGCCAATAAAAGTGCAGTGAGCATACTGCATAAGTCAGCAACATCGCACATTTAAACTCAAGGCTGCTTTGATCTGTATTGAGCAACATATCCATAACCGACATCCCTTCACCGACAACTTAGTAAGTTATTAACATTGATTGCCATGTCATATCATTACTTGAATGTGTGTGGTAGGTTACCATTTATTTAAATACCACCGTAGTGCCTATGCAGCAAATCGATTGTTTAGAAACATTACTGTTGCGGTTTCAAGGGCGCTGCAGGTAGAGAAATTACTAAAATAACAAGATTTAACATCTTGTGTATACAACAACGCCAAAACGTGTTAAGTCTCATTACCACAGTTATTTCACTAGCATACAGCTCCCTTCAAACTGAAACGCAGTAATGTTAGAACAATATTATTTGGGGGTAGAAATAGGAGCTGCGATGTCTATCTAGACGGTCTCCGGCAACAGAGATCTAAGACCAGTAAATTGTGGTCCAATGTTTATCACCCTAATTAGTGCCACAGTGTTATTGGCAAGCGTATCACTTACCATTAGGTGAACGTCCTACTCGACTCCTCGTTTCGTCGGAAAAAGAATGAAATTTAACGTTAACAGTTGCTGTGCAAGTATGAAATTGTCATTACTGACGTCACCAGGGCCCGTTGCTATCGGACGCTTCATCACGCTAAGTGTTTACGTTTGAGCAGCGGTCAGTGAAATTGACAGTTGCGGTTTTATAAAAGCCAGCGGTTTCTAATTATATCATAATAGAAATAATAACTGTTATTTAGAACTGCTTTTAGAGTAATAATAATGATACAAAGTTAAATTTTTACGCAACTGTACTACTTAAACCAGAACTATAATAAAAGAAATTAAAGTTAGACGTTCACAAATTACAAAACTTAATTCTTATTGGACCCTGTTTTTTACACAGAAGCCAGGGTATCTTTTCGAAAATTTCCTTCCCGGTGTATAAAATGTGGTGTCACGTTAACTAAGAGGGGTAATCTCTCTGGTATGTGTTTGAGCAGATTTCATAGGTCACCGGTGATAGTAATCTTACTCAATACTGGACCTATGACTAATAATCGTCATTATCACTCCTTACAAGACAAAGCTTTCAACCATTTGAAGATTTTCTTAAATTCGATTTATGATTGATATATATAATTATCATCAGTTTACGGTAAATGTAGTTTAGCAGATTCTACTATTCTAACGCAAAATTAAATTGGATAATAATATCCAAATAAGAGAGTTTGTCATTATAAACAATATTTCTGATTATCTCCCGGGTCATTAATCTCAGATAAGCGTAAAGCGAAATCGGTCTCAAGTGGCCGGATCTCCATAACCGAGATCGAATATCCAGGCTAGCTGGTGATGGCTGAGTCCACTTTCTAAGCGGGTGAAGCCGCCTTCGAAACAAGTTTTGTGTCCTTTACGACAGTAGCCATAAATGTGACGATAGTGCATAGAAATTTATAACGTTTAAAACTGAAATACTTCTTTTTTACATTACTTACGGAATTTTATGTCATTAGGTGCATGTCTTTTTAATTTTATAGATAGAAAATATTAGTCGGTCATGACAGACGTTGTAATGACAGTATAGTATATGTAATTTAAAAAAAGTATTATGTTGATTCCAAAAGAAATGTTTTTCTTCTCCCAAAGTATTTACCAGAATTTCAAAAACTTGGAAATGATAGCTATATCAACTGTTTTACATATGTGCTGGAAAGCAGTTAAAAAAAGTGTAAAGTATATATTCACCCTTGACGTTTTTTGTGTTTATGATTAATAAAATTTTTGACATGTGCGGAATGACATTGTTTTTTCTTATTGTTTGATTTATTTATTTAGATTTCATTACTTAATTTTTATTCTTAGCCATGCCTGAATTAACTTCCTTTCCCGAAAAAGACAAATGCCCTAAGGTATGCAAAGACATAGGCGCTTTCAAAAAGGCAACAAAAACTCCAGAACAAGTAATGGAAGAAATAAAGTCTGCCGAAGAAGCTCATGTGAAAGATACAGAAGGTCTTAGTAAAACAAATGAAGTACAAGAAACAGAACAGCCGCCAGTTGCCTCTGGAGAAAAACGGCTTCTTGAAATAAAACCAGGACCAGACGGTAAAGTTGACTGGACACCTCTTGCAGGTATGACCGGTACACGGCCCAAAGTTAACAAGTACTCTATAAGCCGATATTCTCTCGAAGAATGGAGACATCATAACGAAAGTATACTGGACCCCACTGTCATCACGGAATCAAATATAATCGATTACAATGCCAAAACGGCAATGATGCAAGCATTTGGTACTATAGATAAACAGCAGAATGATAATAATGAAAGACTAAAGCAAAAAGCGAAGGACCTATTTCGATGGAAAGTAGAAGTAGAAAGAGCTTGCAGAGCAATTACTGACGAAGTGGAGATGTTGGAAATTGAAAGACAGCGTCTGAAAGGCGCTTCTAGGGTTTTGATGTTACCAGAATCAATTTCTAAAGAATGTTTAGATCTGCGGTCTAATCGTTATGAGCCGGATTTAGTCTCGGATTTAGCTGAACAAGAATTGATAAAAGAAATGAATCTTGTCAGCGAAGTAAGAGCTACATTAAAAAATACTCTTCAATCGATTGAAGAACAAATGGCTGTAAACAAAGCAGCAAAACATAGAATCGAATACGATTGGTGTGATAAAAGTTTAGCTTACGATACAGAGACTACAAATATAGGGCTTGATACAAAGAATAATACGATCTTGTTTAAGCCTGGGTCAACAAGATTTGGAGAGTATTCTGCGCCTCTGGAATATTGGGAGTTCTTTTGTCGAGATAATGTTCAAAACTGTGAAGCTGCTAGACAAAAATCAGCAGATTTGCGGGGCAGCTTAAATGCTATTTTAGTTAACGGTGGAAGAAAGCTACGAACCCAAGCTGATAGGACTGACATAGTCTTAGCTGAAACTGTAGCTATAACTCAAGAACTATGCACAAAATTGGAAGAGACTCTCAGGAATACTTTGCAGACGATTGCAGACATGGAATGTTTAATAGACAATCTTAAAGATTCTATTAGAAAAATGGATGCTGCTATGAAACTTGCACAAACAAGGCTCGATAACCGAAATACTTACAGATACCACGGCGAAAGTGTCAGAGACCAACCACATCTCGGTTTGATAGAAGAAGTGAAGAAAATACACGAAACAGTGACCTCCCTTTATGGGCAGCTAAAAAAAGCTGAGAAAGTGCGACAAGAGTTAATGGACAAAAGAATCGTTTTGGAAAAAGATATTGCTTCAAAGAGAAAGACCTTAAATATTGATAGAGAACGATGTGGAATGGTCAGATCACATTACCCGTCCGCTCTAGAATTGGCCGGTTACTAAAAAACGGGGCAAAGATTATATGACATTATTTTTAATATATCATGTAGACTGTTATTTACATTTGACACAATTGAAAACAATATACTTTATTCTTAGACTCTACTTCCTGCCCCAGACTTGTTTGCGTTCTTACATTTATCTTTGTTGAATTCCTAAACTTATATAAAAAGTTACTTCCAAGATTATATGAGTTTCAGGTTTAAAAACCTGCAAGTAGATTCTTATAAAAACCTAAAACTTGTTAAGTAAAGCGACTGATGTGGATCTAATTCTTATTGTTATTCCTGATCCTATGAAAATATTGATGAGCGCGACTCATGCAGTTAAAAATGGCCGTCGGCTGTAATGCCTCAATGGTATTTCCTGCGACATTATGAAACCTTTTTCGTCATACCGAAATGTTACTGTTGAGTGAAAGGCATCATAACTAATGGATCTTAAATTTTGTTCGTGTGCATGCGTGAAAGGTGCGATTGGGAAGCACTTTGCACTTACGCAATAAGCGTATGCACTATTGCATACTTATCCTAATTAAATATAAGTAACCACAAGAATAATTTCGAACTCGAAAGTTTCTAGGAAAAGTCTTTTCCGGCGACACTTTTTATTAGCATGTTTGTCTATGTGTAATGCAGGACATGTCAAATTATGAACGATTACTAAGTATTATTAACAAACAAAACTAAAATATATTAGGCAGGCCAAGTGTTTCTACCTTTTTGGTCTGTGAATTACGAAATACCTCAAGATTATTTCATAATATTAGTGAATTTGTAACAGAGTATTTTTAACAATTAATTCTCTATTTGTACTCTGTAGTTTTTTGATGTGTACCAACAAATTATGAAGGTATTAATTATCCTACGATTATGCTTTTATCGTTACCCGAGGTCAAAGCACACTGACATTCATGGTACTGAAAGTTAGTCTTGTTTTGGTATCTATTGTAGCACAATAAAAGACTAACATGACTGTTCCAACAATTTCTAGATCAATATTGGCCCATATATCTGCTACCCCTATCGCTCTCTCTAACGTTTAAGAAATAGTTTATTTCGCTAAATAATTGTTAAGTTTACATTCCAAAATGTTGGTTATTAAAAAAATTATTTTCACCCGATAATCGACAATTTTAAGTCACTGCTACTGGCTTATTTAGTGTTTTTCTAGCAAAAAGTTTGTATAAAACTTTAAAAGTAAACAAAGAAAAAACACTCCTGGTGTAATGTCTTAAATGTCATTACTTTAGGTAATGACACCTTTTTATAATTTTATTTTTATACATAGCATATTTTTATTTTAAAAATTTTCAATAATGAGTTTTGGTAAAAATATGACTTGTCCTGACATATGTCCCGGATCCAATGTAAAAGGTGCTGTAAAACAACAAACTACAAGTCAGGAGGAGCATAGCAAGTCAAAATGTTCACCATATGTTCCTGGATGTGTGCAACCACCAGAACCAAAAATATATCCTCCCGGTGCTCCACCACGATACCTTCCTCAGCCGACTGATACCACTAGCGGAGATTTTCTAAGTATGGGAGCTATTGACCCGTGGGCCGCTGGACACTTGGATTGGACTCCTCAGTCTGGCGTTACAGGTGTTAGACCAGTCGTTGATAAATATTCTATCACAAGATATAGCACTGGGGACTGGAGAAAGAACAACCAACACATTCTTACTCCGACATCAGTGGACAACGCGAAGCAATTTCAAGTTGAATATAAGAAAGATGTAGCTAATACTTTTAACAGCCTTGATAATAAGCTTGATCATACAAATAAAGAATTAGATAATAAAATTAAAGATCTAAACAATTGGAAAAAGGAAGTGGAAAAAACCCTTCAAGCAATCGACGACGAAATTGAAGCCTTGGATGCAAATAGAGGGCGTTTGAAGGGTGCTTGTCGCATTTTAATGTTGCCTGAAGCAATTTCTAGAGAGTGTTTAGAATTACGGACTCAAAGGTACGAACCAGATTTAGTTCGTGATGATGCTGAACAGGAATTAATAAGAGAAGTAGCAATAGTGGGAGAAATCAGAAGAGTTTTCATGAACACGTTGGCAAAAGTTGAAGAACAAATGGCTAATAATAAGGCCGCAAAAACTGCTATTGAAAATGATTGGAATGATAAAACTGTCACTTTGAGGTTGGATAAGGAGAATTTAAGTTTGACACCAAAGTCGAATTTATTATTATATCATCCTGGGGTTGTGAGGTGGCCCGAAAACGCTTCGTCTTTGGAATATTGGAAACATTATTGTGCCGAAAGTATCAGGAATTGTGAGGAAGTAAGAAAAAAATCTGAAGATCTACGTGGAGATCTGATGACGGCTATTGTAAAAGGCAGCGAGGATATGAAAATCCAAGCAGATAGAACTAATGCAGCTTTCGCAGATACAATAGCTGCAACAGAAGGAATGTGCGAACATCTTGAAAAGAACTTAAAAGATAACCTCAAAACAACGGCAGATATTGAAAATTTAATTAATGACTTATATGATTCTATACGGAAAGTTAATGATAGAAATAAATTAGTAATGACTAGATTACAGACGAGGAATTACAGTCGGCCAAACGTCGAAAACTGCAGAGACGACGCACAATACGCCTTAATGGAGGAAGCTAAGCTTATTAAAGAGTCGATGGAGGCTTTCGCTAAAAAATTAAGGGATGCGAATAGTTTAAGGGCTGAACTCATGAAGTATCGCGGGGACTTGGAGAAGCAAATCGCATGCAAGCGGAAGAGCCTGTACATAGACAAGGACCGGTGTCACAGAATTCGAGCGCACATGCCAACTCCTGAAGAATTTGCTGCTGGATAGAATTAGCTTTCTTTCGAAATAAAATTTTAACGTAGTTGTAGTTCTTTATTCATTGGCGAAATTTAACTGTGATAAATTATCATTATCATACTTACATACCTTCTTTAAACTCAAGGATCAAGTTTTGGTAAATTTTAAACAAAGTTATAAACAAGCTCAGCAACTCCTATTCTTGCAGCCAAACAATGCTGTGCAAATGTTATTAAGTTTCTATTTGAAGGAAAAAGACTTACTAGAGGAGTAAAGTCTAAGAAAAATTAATTGAGAGCTGTAAGAAATCTTTAATGGGTAATAAAATAAGCTCTTTAAAATGTATATACATATATTTCTAAAAGCTTTTATATAGCGCCTCATTATATTTTAACGTATAAAATTTCACCGTAACCGTTATGCTCTTTCTATGTAAATTTTAATATTTAGCAGTTTCGTATTAAAACAGTGAATATATATTTAATTGCAATCTGTACGACAAAAAATCTAGCTTTTAATATAAATTGTATATTCATAGAAACAAACTATTGAAAGTTTTTGTTACGTATACATTATGAATTCTTATTGAAAAAAATTCTTAAAATTTCATTTAAAAAGTGGTGGTAAATTTAGTTTTGTACATTCATCGCAAGGAACAAGGTTGTTAAAATATTATATAGACCTCTAATGTAGGGTAGGAAAGAGAGTTAGATGAAATCATTCACAGCTGTGAAATATAATAAAGAGGTACTAGTATATCGAGGTGAGAAGAATATTTACCTAATGATGTGGTACCAATAGAGATCCTCTCGTTGACGTCTGGAGAGTTATCTTTGAAAGATACACTGCTTCATGAAAAGACAATTTTATTGTTTCGATTCCGTAATCTTTTATCTCTATAATTCTTGAAACTAAATTTGATACAATGCACAATTCTGCTTGGTCGGATAACAAATGTTGAGATTGCATCTAACAAGATCATCAGCGGGAAACTACATTCTATTATGTTGTTACATCTCTTGTTATCTTCAATTACATCATTTGTTACACAATTGCCGAATTATTAAATTGCCTCAGAGCAGTGCCACGGTAGTAATTAACAAAATGAATATGCATAAAAACATCAGATTTATGCATTTTGCAAATTTATATTCAAAGACATCCTCAATTAAATCTGAAAATGAAACCACCATGTTTCTGTTACATACGGTAACTCGTTTACGAAAGCAATCGACTAATAAAACTAATGTTAAAAAACAAACTAGAGAAGTTAAATTATAGGTTGCGACAGTTCCCACTGATGAAAACTGTGGCGATGACCCAACACTTAATGAAGTATTTTTTTCTTCGTCTGAACAATTCAGATTTTAGAAAGAGATTGTGCTGAGAATCAGACTTACCTAATAGCCGCTTTGGGATATTTCTTCGCGTAGAGCGGCCGCTTAATAACATTGCGCTGGATACTAAAATAGTGTTAGAGCGTTATTAAGAAATATACTGCAAGTATACTAAAATATTTTTGCCTTGAATCAAGGGTATTGTGTTCACAAAATCTAATAGAATTATTTATTATTAGATTTGTAAAGTGATTAGACAGGAAATCCATTTATCAATGAAGACAAGATCAATCTTTGAAGATAAGGTTTGTATATACAAAGGAATAGGTATCGATGGATAGAGGTCAAAATAGTTAACCGATTCATTTAATAAATTTCAACAATGTGTATGTATATTATATTGGGTACAATAAAGGCTACTTTACCATCTGTTAATATATGATATCCAAAGTATTTTGGGCGAACAAGCTTAACTATTCATGGTATCGTTGCTAGGGTTAAGTGTAAATCATTGCAAATCAATAAGATCTTCTTCATATGTCTCTCCAAGTAGTAAATATTGGACACCAATTCTTCGAATATCCTATTGAGTTCTAAATGGATCAGCTGCGCATCGCTCTTGATGTTCATCCACTCCTTGACAGTCTCCCAAAAAAGGTTTTTAAATGTTATTTACTAATACATTTTGCTTTTATTTCCACTAAGGTATATATTTCTATATATAAAGCTTTTTATAGGAAAAGGGAATCTTTATTTAATCATTGGTTTATGTCCAGCAGCAAATTTAAAGTAGGTAAATTGTTACTCCGAAGAGGGAGGGGGAGTATTTGCTAAGAAGAAGATTTGACAAGAGACGCAGATTGCCTTTTCGACAACACCGATTTATTTTAAATGTTCTTACTACAATATGAACAATGAAATGTGTTTTTCAAAGTATTTATTTAATGCTAAATTTAGTATATACAGAAACTTAAAGCGTGCTTCCGACACAGCAGGGAGACCGGATGTTGCAAACGGAGCTCCCGTCCATGTAAGATTGCAAATGCGTGTAGAAATCGTTTATGAACGAATAAAATTTCATATGTTCTGTTACTGCTTATTACGGTAATTCCTATTACTTCAGAAATATATTAAAGACGACAAAATCTATGGTACACAGATTTTCTAATATACATATTTCACATTAGATATTTTACATTAGAAGGCCAAAGACCTGACCAATGGAAAGTTTGCTTTTTTGTTTAATTTCTATTAAATCTGTTAGTATAAATTTGTATAATATGACAACTCCTTTTGTAAAAGTGATTACTTTATCTTATTTTTTTTTATTCTACTATTCGACAAGACAAGAAAAAGATTTACCTGATGGTAAATAATATGCTTAGTCATAACATGACACTGGTTAAAGTGGTATACACAGCACCACACTGAGTCATAAAGTTTTGTCTCGTTAGCCCAGTAATTTCACTAGCATACAGCACCCTACAAACTGAAACAATAATATTTGCTCATTGCTATTTGCCGGTAGAAATAGAAACTGCGGTAGTACCTACGTAGACTGTAACAGGCAACAAGGATCCCACCACCAGTGAAATTAAAACGAATATTTTGAACATGTATATACCACACTGTGTTGTGTTTCACTTTAAAACATGTTCAATCTTGTTACTCCAGTAATTTCAACAGCTACTCGTTGAAACCGGAATACAATACAATTTGCATACTAATATTGGTTACAGACAGAATTTTTACAAATGTAATGTTAATGTTTGACTTTCTTATTGTAGCTGTGACTTCCGGTTTTGTTGTGTTAGAGAAGTCTTAACGATGACTTGTGTAAGAGCATGTCTCGTATATGAGATTAAAGAATCTTTATTTCTCACAAGAATTTAACAATTCACTTAAGCGAGAAAACAATAAATATTAAGACAAAACAATATTGCGAGCGTACAAAGTTATGATGTGATGTTATACAATAATCAGAAACCATTAATAAACACTTATACATATACACTTGAGATAAGTTTAGTTAATACAGTGTACCATAATGTGAGCAATTAAGAGATCTATCTGATAGCTATTTACACTAAATAGCTACGGTAGAACATACTAATCATATATAGACGAGATGTTTGTACTACTACTAAGAATAATTAAAACTATACGGCCCTATAGAATTAAAATCACTGCAGATTATTGAATGTACATGACAAGGTTAAATTATTAATATTAAATTGTTCTGATTGTACAGACTCGATTATAAAGTACAAAAGCTCACCCAACCACGAGAAGCTCAAAAAATACAAATAGGTGCCAAACAAAAAAGATTAATTAAAATTAATAATATTGTAAATACAAACATGGTTATACAAATAAACTACATAAGAATCATATATATTCTATACAGTACAAATATACAGATATGCATTTAAACTTACATACTTAAATATATATAATACATAGAAGAGAAGTAAAAGAATAAACAATAAAAAAAAATGGTTTGGATTCCGATCAATAACCAAATATGTCGACTATGAGTTGTGTTGTTTCTGGAAAAGTAGAACTCCCAGAGCTTACGCTTAAATAAAAGTTTGCTGCGCACTTTCCGAATGTTGGTTGGCAGAGAGTTCCAGTTTTATGTATGTTTATGGTTAGATGGTATGTCTAATGTGTATAGTTTAAAAATTTCAAAACTTTTAACTTTAAATGTCATAGAAATCCAGGACATTGTTGTACCTTCTGGATCACACCGAGCGAGGTTAAAGCGTTTTCTTAATAGAACCAACTTGGATGTAATAGCATCCAAATAAAACCACGACTGTACAGCCTTTTTTTGTTGTTTTTCTTTCGAGGGGGAAATCTTCTAAAAGATACCTTGCCTTCTGAGGGGAAGTCAAGGTTATGTTGAGATTTTTACCCACCAAAACCCTCCTCAGCGTTTGAAGAGGCCACGAGATCTTTGTTTGGAACACAACTGCGGCCTCGCTAACGCTATGGCGGCATAGACCATCCTGGGAAATAAATCATTCAGTCCCCAAAACCTGCACATATACTGATACCTAAGACCCCAAAGACGACTGTACAGCCTAGATAAACCTTACTGGTTTCCAGTTTGTAAATATTCTTTACCACTATATATTAATGTATGCATAAAAATAATCTATATTACAATGCTTTGTTTCATTGTCACCTTACTACTAGTTGACGATGAAGAAAAGTGATGAGAGAACAATCTGGTGCTGTGCATCACGTACTATCAAGTGAATACTTCTAGCGGTTTCTTTGAAAAAATACTGTAGTGTAGTCACGCTGTCACGTAGCTGCGTTTTGTAACTACATCATCAGCACGCCCGGTGGTATCACCATCAATCAGCTATATTGTTACTATTCATACGCGTGTCTTATCTGGTGATCTACTCACCTCACTTTCTTGATGAGGAAAACTGGTGAATATATATATTGGAGTTATACCACGTATATCATGGTCACCCAAGGTCAGAGCATAAAGATTATTCAGTTCAATGTAACGAAATATTTACTGGTTGGAATCTCGCACTGGTTAGGTACCATTTCAGTACCCATTTCTACCGAATTGTGTTTCTGGTTTAAAGGATAAGTAGAGATATTACTTGAGTAACGAGATTTCACATCTTATGACTTGAGACGATGACCTTATTGTGGTGTTCTGTAAAATCTAGACTCAAATATATAACTGAAGAAGGAATTTAAAAAAAAATTGGTCAATTATATTAGAACTATATATAGATATAATACGATGTATGTTAATATGATTGTTGAATTTTAGATAATATTATATATATATTTATTATTCAACACTAACGAAAGGAATTTAGGACAACAGAGTTTAGAGATATTTGTGTACATTATACAAAAGGTTAGCAGATCGCTGGTGCCTGTGATAGGTAACAGACCCGTGTTACAGGTAACCAGATCTCCAGCTGCCGTAAAGTTAACATTACTGTATAACTTATTCAAACAATTGAAAATATTTGTAGTGTATGTTGTGTATGAGTGTTTATTAAATGTTAAAATTATACCTACTGAGGTCGTTAAATTTTTTAAACACAGTAAGAGGTATTAACTCACCCAACAGTAGCGGTTATCGTGAGTAATCAGCAAAAAGCCCACGCGTGGGAAGCGCCGCTATTGTTTCCACGTAACGGGGCGCTTAACATTGTTCTTACTGGCGGATATACGCACCGTTATCTAACCGATCGACTTTCAAGGTGTACGTTTCCTAGTTAGAAAAAAAATACACACCACAAACTTTGCTCGAGCTTAAGAGAAATGTCTGCGTAATAATCCTGTGCTGGGATCGTTTGAGTGGTGACCATGATATTCATTAAAAAAATGGGAAAGGACTAGAGGTTTATCATCTAGACTTAGAGATAGAGACTAGGTTATAAGCAGTATGTGGTGAATGCTGTGTACTCTACTGTTTACTGTTTTATTATCTTTTATATTATATACTGTTCATATTTTATTTTTTTGAGGAGACTAGCAATGCGTTCACTTAATAATAAGTGATACGCCCATAACACGGCGCTGGTTAAGATAGTATTAACATTACCACACCGCGTTCCTCATTTTGAGACATAAATTGTTAACTCTAGTTACTTCAGTAAATTTACTAGAATACCGCCACCCTTTGAACCAGGACACAGTAATGTTCACACATTACTGTTTGGCGGTAAAAATAGGTGCTGCGATGGTACCTAAACCGTCTCCGGAAAAGAGAACTATCACCAATAAAATAAAAATCCTGGATGTGTCTACTCAATAGTGATACATCTAGATGATGCACTAATACTAGTGTAAAGTCTAAAGTCATCATCGTATATATAGAACTTTTCAAATATAGTCAGGTTTTGAACTATTATTTATTCTAACTTGAAATCTCTTTAATTTTTGATTTAGCTACAAATCTGACTATCATAATGATCATCCAATAAAAAATTAATATCATCATCTTAAATTCATTATTAGGTCTATTACTGCAGTCCTATTATTGTAGCTTTGCAGAATCGAACAATTCAATGCTAACAGTCCGTATAATTCAGACAGAACTGGTCACCCTCAATGATGCAGAGTAATCAGCTCCGTCCAGTTTTCCCTTCAATTGCCAACGAGTGAGTGAAATTGAAATTATAGGCTTTCGTCTGCGTTCGCGTGAACACAGCGCTGCTTTCCTTGCAGCGTTTTCTAATTATATCTTTTTAGGTTAAACGGTTAGAAATGCAAATTTATAAAGCAATTTATAAACAGTTAGATATTTACAATATTAATTATTTAAAATTGTATCACTATGTTCATATAATAATAGCAATGAACAGCCTTTGTAATCTTACGTCTATACTAGTGGTTAGGTCTCTTGCCGGAGACTATCTGGGTAAGTGCAACCGCAGCTCTTATTGCAGATGACAAATAGTGTGTGTATACATTACTGTTTAAATGGTTGTAAGCTAGTGAATTTACTGGGGTAACGAAACTTAACACCTTATGTCTGATCTGGTGAGCATAATGTAGAGTAGTAATGTAGTATAAATCATTTTAACTAGGGCTAAGTTATGAGCAAGCGCATCATTTACCATCAGGTGAAAGCCTTCCTCATCGGGTTTCATAAAAAAAGACAAATATTGACGATATTTATTAACAACACTGGATATGGAAATTGGTGGTTATATATCCTTGAATAGTTCTTGGAAGATATCAGGTATATAATGGAAATCGAACCTAGTCCTCGATGCTAAAAAGTACGACTTTGCATTATGAGCTGTAGCAGCTTATATCCACTTTACATATATTTAACAATGAAAAAGTCAAAGTCAAAGTCGAAATTTTTATTCAATGTAGGAACAATAGTTCACTTATTGAGCGTCAGAAATCTACCAGCCGTCTGCAAAGCAAAGGTGAGGACCTCAGAAGAATGGCCTTAAGGAACTCAGCGGGATGTGCATGATTTTTTTGTTTATTACAAGTTGTCCTACACGCAGATTTAAGTGATGATGGTTTCTCTGTTTCCAGCTGCGTGCATGGTGGCGGGCGCGGCTGTGTACCCCGCCGGCTGGAACGAGCCCGCGGTGCAGGAGACCTGCGGGCCCACGGCCGACCAGTACAACATAGGTCTTTTCTCTTTCTATATTATTTTCTTTAATTTTCCTGTGATTCCCTTGGTCCAAGGGTCGGCAAGCTTTAAGCCGAGAGTGGACCAACCAGTGCTGCATGTGATGATAGACTGTTTCGTCTACGGGGCCCAGAGAGTGACGGGAAATATAACTTGAGAGGGGGAGGTCAGCGCTGGTAGCATCGCCTACTTGGTGAGTGAAGACGGTAGTCGTCAAATACTGTTATCATTCTATAAAACGATGATAACAGAGGTAATAAGCGCTAACAAAACATAAAAAAGTAAGTTAAGAAAAGAAAGGAGGGACTCGGTAAACTATGGACAAGATTTAAAATAAGAAAGATTTTAATAGACGTTAGTGTAAAAAAAACTGTACCAGAAGTAAGGAAAAATGCAGTAGAGATAAGAAAAATTGTGATAAATAAATGAGTATGGTCTCATTTAGGGCGATGAATGAAAGAAGGAAACGGAATGGGAAGAAAGAATGATGTATGTAAGGTGAATGATAGGAAAAGAAAGAATGTTAAATAGAAATTGTAATAAAAAATTATGTAATGAGCCTCTGCCTAAACATACCAAGGGAAGGAGGATTATTACAAAAAAAAACCTTCATGCCTGTAATATATAAGTAATGCTTTTTTCCGAGAAAAAAAATAGTGATTAGTCCAAGTTAATCGATTCCGACTTCTTTGTTAATAATATATTATTTGCGTGCGGAGCCAAAGAGTCACAGGTTCACATACAAAAAGTCTTATGTGGTTTGCGAGCCGCGGTTTGCCGACACCTGCCTTGGTCAGTGTGAGTTAAGGCTCGTTTTCATCTTCATTTTATACATTTCTTCAATCCTCTACCGATCTTTCATCTTATCTCTTTCTCTCATGCTACAGTCTTTCATTCGTCTATCTTTCTATTTCTCTTTATTCTCTCGTCATACATTCCTTTTAATCATCTCCCTCTTTGAGTTAGGCAACCAATCGTGTATCGAGTCTTACAAATTTAAATTCCCAATTTCTCTATTTGAACATTCTTATTTACTTTCTTTTGCTTCTTACTGTGATTTAGTTTACGATGATTTTTTATCATCAGATGTAGTATCAAATGGTGAAGGTAGCCAAGAATACTTCTCCTGTACTACTTTACTATCAATTTGAGAATGTGATCTAGTTAACCAGTGGAATCAAAAAAACCATGTGGTCGAAGAATCAAACTAGGTCCTGTTTGTAGGTACGTTTCTTCATCAACCGATAGCAGTCCACTGCTGGACATGGGCCTGTCTTAATTTTGGGAGGATTTTGGTTATCTCCCACCACGTCTGGCTCAATGTGGATTGGAGGGTCAAATCCTTGTTTGTTGATTAGCTGCATCACGAGCAGGTGGGGACGCCTTGGGTTCCGTGGGGTGTTGTGTGGGATTTCTTATATCCCTGCTGCTATATACCCATGGGTTATTGTTTGGCTAGTCTAATAAGTCTGGTTTGCCCAGGACGCTGCCATGTGCGCTGGGCATATCTTCTGGCGGTGATCGGCTGCCTGGACGGCATAGTGCTGGCAGCCCTCGCGTTCATCCTCGCCACCCGCCACGTCAAGCTGCAGCCGGACACCGCCTACCCACCACCATCACTCTACAAAGGTAACCAGCATCTTTTTTAGTCACGGGGAAATCTTTTAAAGATAGATCTCCTTCTGATAGGAAGCCAGGGTTATGTAGAATATACTCACTTAAACCTCGGTGGTCATCCTCAGTGCTTTGCGGAAGGCTCCGGGATCTTCTACGGAACTGCGGTGGTACGGTCACCATCAATAGGAATCGACCACAGTATATTAAACTGAGGTCTATTGTATGTTAACTTTATATATATCTGGACATGTGTAGCTATGGTCAACTATCGAAAAATTTTGAATTTTTTTTTAATTTTGTGATTTTTTTTTAATTTTGCAATTTTTTTCAATATTTTCAATTTTTTTATTTTCTAAATATTTTTTAAATTTTGTAATAATTTTTTTTTATTTTGTAATTTTTTTTTAAATTTTGGATTTTTCATTTTTCAACAAGTCAAATGTGATATATATATATAAAGCTTATCAAACTACATTCTATGTTTACTATTGACGACGTGTTTCTCTGGTATTTAGTTACACGGATTCAAACCAGGACCTGCTTGAACATTAGTCTGTTACTCGTTACTACGGTAACACAATCGGAGAGTAAACATTATGGTTTCACTATCAAATCCTCGCACCGTGTCGGGTCAATTAGACCGGACAGGACCGGTTTCTGTTAGCGTCACACTGCACGCGCGTAGTCCAGATCATTCATCAACATCAGCCAATAGACGTCCACTGCTAGACATAGGCCTCCTTTGTAGACGTCTTTGGGCCATCTCCACCACACTGGCCCAATGCGATTAGTATCATAGACATCTAGAACCTCGTCTGTTGACTAACAAAGTGTACTTATCGCTAACCAGCGATCTCTGACAGACAACCTTTGAGTAGAAATTTAGTTGAGTAAACTAAATCTGTAGGGTGCACACGAACAGTGAAAAGAAATAAAAAAATAAATAACAACAATAGAAATAATAATAGACCGAATATAACATTTATAGACAAAATTAACAAACAGGCTTACTCGATAGATATAGCAGTCCCTAAGATTCATAATTCACAAAATTCAATTGCTGAAAAAATTACTAAATACACAGAATTAAAAGAAGTCACAAGAATTTGGTAGATGAAGGAAGTGTATATGGTATTGTACCGTTGGTGCTCTACACAACTGGGGTAATACCGAAACAGTTATCATTATATTTAAAACAATTAAATTTACTGTCACATTTATATTTAACAATGCAAAAAGCCGCAATCCTTAACAACTGTCGTATTGTTAGAAAATTTTTACAAGAAAATACCACAAATAGTAATATAGCAATAGAAAATGGACACCTTGGCTTAGGCTCGTGGTGTTTATAATGAACCGAAACACCCGTCAGAATTTTTGTAAAAAAAATACCCAAAAAATAATAATAAACATAGAATAAAATAATACAATATGTCAGGTATTTTACTATGTGAATATTATTTTCGAGATAAGCGTACACGTCAATTTGATGGGTCCCGTAGAGAAAAGTATACCGCAAGTGAATCTCAAAAACTAGAAGGCATAGGAAAAATAAAACAGAGTGTATTTATCTCTTATAGATTATATATATCTCTTTAGAAGAAACTATTAATATACGATGCAAAACCGTAGAAATCAATCAAACGGTTTACGAGATATTTTATTGCAAATTTTGAATTCCGTCAAAAATGACGGATTCCGTAAATCTAGTGTTAATCAAAGTATAAATTTACGATGCAAAATAGTTAAGATTAATACTATGGTTTTTTGTGTGTTTCATTTCAAAGTTTGAATTCTGTCAAATCGACGGGTTCCGTAAATCTAGTGTTAAACAATCTCACAAAATGCTCATAGTAATGTAAAAGTAAAACAATACTGGACGATACGCTTTATATCGCAGCTGTTAGTGAAAGTACGGTAATCGGTTCAACAGTCTCGATGATTACCGGTAACTAATAGAACCACCAGCTCCTATTTCTACCGCCAAGTAAGCAAATATTACTGTATATATTAACCCTTAAATGAAAGAATAGAAGCTGCGGTGGTAACTACAAAAGTTACCTCTACTTCTCCCTCTCCTTTTAAAGTATTGATTGGTAGTTTGAAAACTTAACCAAAAGCACTGTGTAATATCCCACTAATATCTTCTCTTTCTTTCAATTCAAAAAAGACAATTCAAAGGCTTATATTTACATGTATATATATGGTAACAAAAGCAAATCTAGAATCTTGTTTGCTCTCTTTTCTGTCTTGAATACTCCATCCTCTCCTTCTTATCTCAAACATAAATTTCGTTATCTCTCATCGTCCCATATTAGATTCCTTCGGTCTTCTATTCGTAATAAGATCTCTATTCCAAAACATGTATCTGGGTTCTACGCGAACTCATTTACTGTTCAGGCTACACTGCTCTGGAA
>DWLS01001046.1:0-24221 GCA_018246255.1 Pachliopta kotzebuea | reverse complement strand
AACAGTTAGCTCCACACAACGTTACCAAACTGGATTTGATATATCGACGTGAACAAATAAAACTACCATTAAAAGCACAAACTTGCTGAATGTTTGTTTTTCTTTTTATACCATAAAATAAATAAATATGAATCTATTATTTGTTAAATATTATAAGAATATTTCTTTTTTAAACCATTGAAAGTAATGTCGACAACTGTTGATATCATTATTTGTATCCAACGCAAATTACCAAGAGAGTTCTTAAATTCATTACTGGAAGTAAAAAGAAAGTTCGATGTCCAGTCGTCATGTTGTCAATTAGTTTAGAAAATCTTATTTGTTATACATATCTAATTTCGATAAACAAATTTGTGAAGGTTGAATTTAAAAATTGCTTCACTTATTGTGTATTCGAGAGTTATTATATTTTAATATTTATTATATACATTTGTAAATATTAAATTGGTGCTTTTCTATTTCAACTTACCCTCATTCCCGCGTCCGTAGTCCAGTATATTTCAGCGGTCGCGTAATTTGTGGCTCGTAAATGTTCTGAAATTGGTCATCCCTTTGGTTGAGGTGAATTTATGGCCTCCTCGGTCGGCCTGTCGAAAGGGGAATTAATAAGTCCCTTCTAATGGCAAATGTACCCTTGCCATCTATTTAAATGTTCCAGTATTGCCTTAGAACATTCATCTCTTTGTTGAAATCTTTTTCATTAAATATTAGCAAATGCTTAAGCTAAATCTTCACGATATTAAATTATTATTGTATAAAATAAATTGTAACAGAATGTTCAATAGTCATATATACTTTGTATTAATACCACATTAAAATTTTTCTAGAGTCATAAAATATGGAATGACGCCTTTTAAATAAATGATCGTCTTTTTTCATCATAGAAAAAGTCTTCGTTGCAATAATTGTCTTTGTCCTTCCAGTCCTAACGGTCTAATCACCAAATTTAATAAAGAAAAAGAAAAATATCTATAAAGTTTTATTATACACAATCATTTTTATAAAGTAGGTATCAGTTCAATAGGCAAGCAAAAGTTTTATGGCCTAATTCTTATTTGTTTTAAAACAATAAGAGGAACCGCTTTTGTATTAAAAGAACTTTTCCCCCTATCGCTGGAACGAGTGGATTGTTTAACCTATTTTAACTCAAGTGCTCTTCTTTCTTAGGTTGCTGACTTTTTATATTGAACGACTTTATGATTTTAGCTACCCCATGATTTTTTGAAACTACATTACCTGATCATGAACAAATTTTAAATTTTATTGACTGTAATGTGATGATTTTTCCTCGAAATTGTTCAGATATATAGTTTGTACTTTACTTAGGTCGATAGTATAATAAAATCAGTTCGTAAAGTTAACAGTGTACATCTATAGTAAATTTAAATTATCATCATCAACAGCCGATAGATGTCCACTGCTGGAAATATGCCTGTAATCAGACGATATGGGCCATCTCCCATCTGATGGCCCAATGTGGGTTGTTGAGAGCCAGAGCCTCGTTTGATGATCAGCAAGGTGCACCACGAGCAGGTGGGGTTGGCTTGGGTCCCGTGAGTTGTTGTGTAGGTTACACCATTACATTTTAAATTATGTAGTTTAACAATTTTCCGTATCGCTATTACATACTAAAGATGTTTCACGGGTCGATTCTGTTTATCACTTGACCGTCTATTTTCAGTCAATAAGAGAGTCAATGGGGCTATATGTATGTACATAAGCCGGCAATACCCTAGAACCACAAGCTTGAGTGTTTTTGTTTGTTCGGTTGAAGCTCTATTGCTTTCTAGACTCGATAAATTCGAGAATAAAATCGAAAAGAACTTTCACTTTTCATACGCTTTGTCTACACTTGTTTAGATAAAAGACGAAATAGAACTTTATTGTCAATACGTTACGTGATAATTATAAGATAATGCGTAGGTTGTTCACCCGATAGGACTTACCGAGAATTTTTTAGATCCCTTTTAGACAACTCCAACAATAGTGGTATATTAACATTGTAATAATAAATAACTTCTGGGAAGACAAGAAAAAATCAAGATTAGCATAAATAAACAAAATGTACTGGTAAGCAGGTCTCCGTTTTCGTTGGCCGTCTAGGTAGGTATCACCGCATGTCCAATTCCAGTCTACAAATAGTAATGTGCAAACATTACTGTATTTCGGTTTGAAGTGCGTTGTGAGAGAGTGAAGTTACTGGGATAAGGAGAGACCCAATATCCTGCGTCTTAAGACGATGAGCGCAATGTGATGCTATATGTACATCATAACAATACCAGCGCCAAGTTATTTATACACAAGCTTATCATCTGTTTATCTAAAATGACAATCAACCTGTTAACATTTTTAATAATCTTTCATCTTCATCATATGGTGAAAGTTCTTTAAAGAAGTGAAGAGCAACTCCGGTTGTAAATAACGTCGCATGAACGCCTCCATGTCTTTAGAGAAGAATAATGGTATTTTCTATTTCGTTAGGCCGGCTATGTATAGTTACGTCCGCTCGGACGGCTGCCAGCTGCGCCGCGCTCTAGTGTCCCACCCGTCCGCGCCACCGCCCAACATGTAAAACTGTTACAGGAACAGCTCTCATATTTTACTATTTCAATTGTTATACATCCTAAGATTTTCTTCTTAAAGAACTTTCTTCTATTAGTCACATTAACCACTTTTACAGCGTAATACTAAAAGCTTGCGGTTCCATAGACTACGAACAAACTATGTATGTTGCTGTGTCTCATTTTGTACTTCAACTTCAAGGCACATTTTTATAATAGGTGGAAACGAGATACAAAGTCGCTAGTAAAGATGATATACATAAACAGCACTACATTGTAGTCGTCGCCTTGAGCCATAAGATGTTAAGTGTCTTTACCCCAGTTATTTAACCCAATAAGTACATGACTTTGTACATATGTCCATTAACTTAATTTAAATTGTTGACTTTTATTACAAATTTTTTTTCTACTGATTACGAAATAAGATAACTTATTTCGTTGTATTTACCATTTATTAATGGTATTTAAATATGAAAAAAGCCGTTACGCGTTATTTTATAACTTAAATTATGTAGAGAACTTAAAATGATTTAAAAAGGATGTATAAATATTTACAGACTTTTGTTTGTTGTCTATTGACAAAATCAGTTTTTGTCCCCAACATTTTTAAAGAAAATGTGAATCTTACTTGTTATATACAATAGAGAATAGAAAAGAAATAAATATTCGGTTGTATAAGTATGATAAATGATCAGAGTAGAATTAAAATGGACCTTTTTTTACAAAAATATGGTGCCAATTGTTCTTCGATAAGTCTTAAATCAAAGCTGTATGAAGTCTCCCTCACTTCCATATTTTCACACCCCGCGAAAGTTATATAACCGCCGTTGAGCAAATATATGGGCTTATGCGTCATCTTTCCATCTTAATATGGTGTATGAATTACCTCAATTTTATTTCTCCATTTCATACGAATTTCGATTTGTTAAATAGAAGTAAGCTCGTAATTTTTTTTATTAGTGTGAACTTAACATCGTGTAAAATTAAAGTTATATAGATGTCTATGAAAAAAGCTAATTGTGCGAGGTATCAATTTAACAAAAACCATTAAAATTAAGCTGAAACAATTACTGTCTAATACACAAAATCATAAAAGTAATAAAGCCAAACAACAATAACGAATCTAAAGTAGATAATTTTTTTGCCATACATATTAGTACAGGAAGTCTGCACACTGCGTTTATTTTTAATTATTATTAACCATTAGCATTATTTCAACCATTATTTAAGATTTTATAGAGCACAAATCTTTGTAAAAGAATAACGGTTATTGAATGGCAAATTTAATTTAAAAATCCCAATTTTGTTAAAGAGAATTCAAAACGTAATGATATGGTTAAACATAGATTACTGCTTAAAAAAAAAGTTAATTTAGGTACTTCTTAATTAAATGTGTAATATTGATGTAAATATAACAAATCATTGTATCGTTACCTATTTAAGTTCCCAGCTGCAAATTGCGGACAAGGGACACCTTTCATGTTCTTAACAATTGTAGCTTTACGTATGTTTCAATTCAAAAGACGACTGAGAAAGAAACCGGCGACGTGAACACAAAAGAGCGGAAACGAGCAACGTTGAAACATAGCCGTTAATAAACGTCCTCTTCCGATCTTTTTAGTTCAAACTGAATTTCTTATTCAGCCCAATACTAAAATTAAATCTACATATAAGTACGCTCAAAAGCAATAAAGAATCATTAATTACGTTTAGTAAATTTTAATGGAAAATACTTAGCGTAAAATATAAACATTTTTCTTATTAATTTTGGTAACTGGTACGACTTCTTATAAGGGTCCTAATAAACTCCTTCATTGTGGCAAGATGTACGCCGAAAAAATATTGTTTTAAATAATTTGTTAGTCCTATCGTTTCACCTATATTAAAGTATATAAAAGAATTAGGTTAAATTGATTAAATATTTATGAGAAGATAACAAAAGTACGAAGACAGGCTCCTTTGTTTATTCATTACTACTACTAACTATAATAACTAACTACTACTAATATACTGGTGGTAGGTCTCCGTTACAGGAAACCGTCTAGGTAGGTTCCACCGCAGTTCCCATTTTTGTCACCGAATAGTAATGTGCAAACATTACTGTGTTCCGGTTCGTAATTTGTTGTATGCCTTTGAACTTACTGGGGTCACGAGACTTAATACGTTACGTTTCGAGGCGACTGGCGCAATCTGGTGCCACCGTACCATCTTAACCAACGACACGTTGTTTTGAAAAAAATTACTTTTAAGACGTAATTTGTTGTGAACTCTGTGGATTTGATAGAGGGAGGTTTCTCTAAACAGAAGTTATATAGATATATAATACAAAAATTAATGTATTGGTGCTGTAAGCGCTCTGTATCTGTGTAAGCAGAACTATTTTAAAATCTAAATAACTTCACTGGCTTCCATAAGTCAATCCTATTACTTAAACGAATGACATTTACTATACGGTTTGAAATTACAAAATATTATATATTAATTACAATAAATTTGTGATATTTTCGGCTTGCTCCATAGTAACTGCAAGCACTTTATCCAACACTTCATTGTTATCAGAAAACAATATCACTACATATTGAGCCGTTTCATGTATTATCATTTAGTTACGAAAAAGCTTATAAACGAAATATAAACGTTATGTTAATGTACTACCGTTGCATTTATCAGGGGCTGCATACATTGTTTATGTATGAGTTGAGCAATCCGTTTTATCGCGGTGTTTTCAACAGTCGTTGTGCAGGAAGCCAAACGGAACAGATAAATATAAATTTTTATATCCGAATGCTACGATCATAAGCATCTACACCCGCTGCGACATTTATATTCAAATTCATGTGCAATTTCAATAATGAATCATTTTACTGGCTGAATCATAATAAAACATTATATTTGTGCGTTGCAATTAAAAAACTGTCTTTGATTTTGTGATAGACTTCTGTTTCCGGTGACAGTCTAGGTAGGTACCGCCGCAGTTCCTATTTCTGTTGTAATAGGTAGTAAAATTACTGTGTATACAAGACTTTAAACTTTACGTCTCAGAGCGACGAATGCAATTTGGGGTTGCGTAAACCATCGTAATCAGCGCCACAAGTTATTTACACATCAGGTAAACACTTCGCTCGACTCTTTGTCTCGTCGCATAAAAAAAATACTCAAAGTCACTAGCATAATCACCGTCAGTTTGCCATACTAACCAGCACCACATAGTTATTGAAAACGAATCAATTACTATCGGGTGAACGTCTTGCTTTCCTAAAATTAATTATGATTGACAAATCTTGTATTATTTACAAATATAATATTTTTACTTTTTTTTGATAGTATAGTATGTTGTATCTACCTACATAAACAAATAAAAGCTAACAACAACTCATATTAACTTGATTTTACGAAAATTTATGAACTACAAAAAGAAATTTATTAAGGAGCATTTTTGGCCTACAGAGTTTCTTAATCTAAAATCGATAGCAACGACTGCGGACAAAGTTGTGAATAGTACCTTAAGTTGGAAACGTAAGAAAGTCGATCCTTTCGTTCAACACCTGTGTAACGTTACGCCCCGTTGATAACGCCACTAGTTCCCGGTGCTGAACATCGGAAGTAAGACGTATAGTAACTTCACAGAAATTTTCCAAGCTGAAGCTTTATCGCAAAAAGAGATATGAGCACTAACTAATGAAGTGTTTCCATTCAAAGATTTTAGAAAGGTTTTCGAAAATATTCTATGTATGTGTACTTAACTATCAGGATATTTAAGTACATAGAATACTTATAATACATAGAATAGATAAAGATATATCGGGATTTAAAATCAAAAATGGATATCATCATCATTGTCAGCCGATAGAGATGTACCATGCTCGTCATAGTACTCTCCGAATGAGACCCCTAAAACGAATATGGTGAACACAAATTGATTTTTGCGTTTACATAATTTAATTTCAGTATTATTGAAGCCTTTTAGTACATATGTATAAATTCGGGGTTTAAGTAATCTATGAATCTATAAACATGAAGTTATGGCTTAAGGTTTGGTCTTCACTGGCTTTCAGCGTCCGGTATTGAAAAAGAAACTATTATGCTAAACCTGACAAGAATCAAGCTTTTAAAGACTTTAGTTATTAAACGTGATGGCAACCAGTTCATGGTGGCATATCTTAGCCTTTCTATAATTATATGAAAAAAGCGAGAGATTTAACATTTGTACGATAAAATGTGCAGTTTGTGTATATATAGGTAACGAATAAATTTTAAATAAACACAGGTTCCTACAATCTAATATATTCGAATTTCTCGGCGAAGGACGTAGGCATAGTTTTCCATATATAGACTATTAATTTAATGTTACAAAACGTAGGTATAATCTCACAAAAGTTAGAGTAAACGAGCATAGCAGACATTAAATCGGCGCTGGCGCGAAGTTGTTACGAGCTTTATACTGTAGGCGTTTCCTTCCTTGTCTTTTGTTTTGCAGAAAATGCCGAGATACGTAGAATGGGTTCCAGTAATTTAATACACGTTAACAACCACCGCCACGAATGTTGGAAATGAGAAAATGCATAAAGGTGAACATTATTACGAAACTGTTATTATAACTACAAACTAAAAACGCGTTTTTTTAAGTTCTTCATAACTTATAAGACTTGTTTGAGCTTGATGCCGCAAAAAGTTACTCCCATTTTTAATTATTGAGTACCGAGTACTTGCACTAATATAAGTTGCACGATTGACATGGTAATAATGAGAAAAGTTCGTAATCCTCGTGATCGTGAGTAATGATTCTTGTAAAGACTAAAAGAAAATATTACTGAGGAATGAAAAATAGAGTTCTACATAATTGTTTTAATGTATTAGAGTATTTTTTTTTGTACGATTCAAAACTTATAGCGGCTCATTATGATTTTTTGTAGGAATGCGTGTACTTTAACAAAAGTTCCAAAATTATTTAAAAAAATCTGCGTTTGATTTCATGGATAGCTTTCTTACATTTAATGATTTTTTTTTGAAAATTCAAAATTGATTCCGAAAATATTCATTTATAATATAATAATAGGAATTGGCACAATGTAAAAGATTCGTGTTCATGTTACGGTACCAATAAATTCTGTTGAAACTTTTTATTTCTTTTAACAAGAATTTTTATAAGTGTTATTTTATATTATTGTTCAATTCAAGGAAAACGTTTTGGACTATCGTGGAAAGTATATATATTATGTATAATATTTGATTGAGATTTAGTCGACAGCTCGTACTCAGGTGCAAAATCCAGGTAGGAGTGAAAAATAAATTACTATTGAAAAAAAGTAAAGGCCGTAAATCCTCTCCCAATCTGTGTTTGACTTACTATGTAAAATCGTAAAATTAATATATGATATTAGATCGGCGTTAATTATTCAAATGGATTCAATCAAGTAATGCTTACCAGGAGTAAGTAAAACTTAATGACAACAAAACTTATAAAGTTTAAAATTTCTCATCAATTTTTCTATTCAATTTTAGAGCAGAAAAGAATAGATAAAATACAATTACTTAAAAGGAACTCGACACTGGCGTCCCATTTCTCTCTCGCGTGCTACAGAAATACGTTCGCCGTTCTCTTCTCTCCACAAGAGCTGCTGCTGGTGCCGCCCCCTCTCCTGGCCCCACCCTTTAGTCTCCGACACCGTCGGTGCCACCAACAATGACCTCGTATTTCAGACGGAATTGCTCAAACACGGAACAGGGAAAACATAGAATAGTCATGAAATGTGCTAGTCTATTTTACACAATATCCACATACGAGTAACTATGTACCTACCTTAATGATCTATCTAGCTTCTGTAAAGTCGCATACATACTATGTTGGGGTCGAAACAGTTCTTTATTATTAATTAGCAAGATGCATGAAAAATATATATATTGGGAAATAATTAATAAGATTTATACATTTATTCTTATGAAAGAATAAATATGATAAGGAATGATCTTTCATTCATGGTGAAGGTCGCGGGAATCCGCTGGATGCAGAAAGCTCAAGACCGATCGGAGTGAAAATCTTTGAGAGAGGAGAGGTTGATGATGATGATACAATCATTTAAACAAAAGAAGAAGTATTCGATTAATCGCCTTAATTTTTTTATATTTGACTATGTACAACTATACTACTATTTTCGGAATAATATTAACTTTTCATCCATTCATTCATTTTTTCCATTCATTGGATCCAAACAGCACAAGATCGTATTTTGTGGAGTATTTTAAAAGAGACCTATGTCCAGCAGTGGACGTCCATCGGTTGAAATGATAATGATGATGATTAATTTTCACAGAATGCTCGAATGTTTATCTTTGTTTATATACAAATGAACCTAATTTAATATAGCATAGCAAAAAAAAATATTATGGTAGCAAATTTATATTTGTTCGGGAAGAAAAAACGGAACAGTGTTTATTTCATGTCATCGGTACTTTAAAGTTGTTCTAATTTTAGTAACAAATTAATTCACATAAAAAACTGAAACCAGAAAAAAATTAATTACACAGAAAAAAAAAAGTTAAAAAAAATATTGTACAGCAACGAATTATATACTCTATAACTAATAAATAAACTACTAATGTAATAATGAATCGAATAATATAAGAGGAGAGCATTTGAGGAAGGCGATTCAATTACTAGGAACGAACCAACACTGTTCAACTATTTAAGTTGTATGTTTAACTTATAAAACAAGCTTGACCACGAAGTAGTTTACATATATCTCATGTATGTTTGTTTGGTTTTATGGCTTTATATCTATAACAGTGTATATTTGCTATTAATTATAACAATTGAGTTGTAATAGCTTATAATTATTTTAATGTTTTTCTATCTTCACTTTATAATAACTGTAAAACTTCTTCATAACTCAATTACTAAACGCTTATTACAAGTATATTTAAAATTTCCGTAACATATTCTAGCAGGTATTAATTTAGAAACAACTTGTTTTCAACATTTATTTTTAGTCGGTATAATTTAACGAGCATTATACACGAAAGTTCAAATATATAGCGCCCGGTCTATACATTCCTTTCTTAACGTCAAGTGCCTACAAAAAATTAAGGGTCTTTTTTATTTATAGGTTTGACCCACATATTTTTCCAATTCTTGAATAGGGAATAATTAAAATGAATTGTATTCTCCTAAAAACTATTTTTACTTTGTAAATAAATATAAATATGTTTAATTAACCCTAAATTTTCTTGCTATTTTCTTTGAAGTAATATACACAGTACTTTTGAAAAAATTATATTTTTCGGAATGTTATCCACATATTTTTGATAACCAATGCTAGATATGTTTTATTACAATACATTTGAGTCCAACTATAACTTATCTATTCAAAACATAACTTTTAATGATCGTCAATAAATACCCTGTCAATGGGTGTGGACTGAAATCTAGTAAAGGATATTTAGTATTTTGAATACAAAAATGTTTTTTTATAAATATTTTAAAATATACTTTAAGGTTTTGTAACTATTTTTCCTGCTATTTAAACAATATTAAATAGCTACTAATTGGGTCCTAAAAATAGGATAATAATTAATTCCTGTTTTTCATGGTTGCAAAAGTAGGGGTGCCTTTGTAATTATGAAATGGTTCTTTTTAAGTTAAATTACAAATACTGAGCTAAACTTAGTATACCATAGGAGAGTTCACTAAAGACAAACAGAGCAGACGTGCCCTGGCGTAGATAATACGTCCACTCTGTAAATAAAGGTACACCGAGTATTTACAGTGACATTCAATGTCAATAGAATGTTCGCTTTGTACCGACTCAGGGAACAAACAAAGGTAATCCCCACCGTCACGAGATATTCTCTGTGGGGTGGGCACTGAAGTCACTCTTAGTCGGTTGAGCTTCATTGATTTTATCTCTGTCCTTGCAAACGATTGTTTTGATCGAAGATCGCGTTTCACGTATTTCGTTTTAAAAATGCTGTTATTTTCAGTCATTGTTTTATTTTGTTTGGGCTCAACCAATGTTAAACCAACTTTTAATACAAATTTATACTTGTACTAGCCGTAGACCGTTTTTGTAGGTACCACACCGCAGCGCCTTTTTCTGCCGCTAAACGGGTACATAAACCTATTTATCCCCACAAACAGAAATATGCAAAAATTACTGTATTCGTTTTAGAAAGACGTATAATGAAATTAATGGAGTGACGAGATTTAAAATCTTTTGACGAGCGCAATGTGTTACTCTGTATAAGATCTTAACATGCTCCGTATTGTTATAAGCAAGTGTGTCACATACCATCAGGTGGTCTCGCTCGTCTCATCGAAATAAAAAACGCAACTCTTTAGAAGTGATGTATTTCTACTGTGATTTACATAAACTTAAGAAATGACTTCACATTGTTATAATTGTGATATACATTTGCTGTATTTATTTAGTAATGTGGAATATCGAAAATGTAATTTAGAAGAGATTATCATTTCGTGTATAAGATATTCCGAAAACCATGTTAAATACTCCTTGACGACGTTTTTCAAAAGGGGCTGACAAATGAGGTGCTATTCGCAAGGCGAGGATGGTAATGTCAGCCAGCCAGTATATTTTCCAGATAAGCGTCCCACTGACGTCTAGGCTGAGTTCGCCCGCTTATTTCATTAGTCGTTTGCTTTGACTTGAACTACAGTTAACGTAATAGACAAGCTACAATTGGATTGTCTCGCTTATTCTATTGTTAGAGTGGAGATAACCCCGTTAGATATTGTTTAATACCGTTAATTATTTAATAAACATATGACAACCATTAAGTCAGAGGCATCTAAACACAAACTAAACAAAATGCCATTTAAATCAATTGGGAAGACATTCAGCATTGGGTAACAGTAAGCTGAAACAATGATAATAATGATGATGAATAAAGTCATCTAGATATTTTTGTTTTTTTTTGTGTTCTTATATTTAATTTGTAAATATTTTCATACCGTATAACCTTTTAATGGCCAAATTATTTTTATTAGTCCTTAATTGCAAAAAAGTAAATAGGTTTGTTTACCGTCGAGTATTGTGAAATAGATTATATTTAGTCCTTAGTGCTTTCAGTAACCTGAAGACACCGGGATTCACTTTGATAAGTGCTGCTGCAAACGCGAGGTTGCATGTACGGTGTTATAGCTATCTGTAAGTCTGTATAGTTATCTGAAATTAGAGATTTAGTTTTCTTTTGTGCATTCATCACATAACACGAAGCAGTAAACTGCTGCAATTTTACTGACGATTCTGTTAATGAGATCCTTTAACATGTAACTTAGTTAAATATAATAGGTGTAGTACACGTATTAATAAAATGAAACTCTGCTAGAAAAATGTTTATAAAATATTGTCTTAAGAAGTGTACTATAAGTAAATAATAGAAATAAGAACAAGCAAATATGGCTATATGTTAATGTGTATGTATAACAGTTTTTTTATAGTAGATAATAAGAGAGCATTAGTATTAAATGATTTAAATGATAAAATAAAAAGCCTTAACTAATATTAACAGAGAAAAGCTAAAGAAAAACAGAATAGGCGTTGTAAAGAAATAACAATAAGCAAAAAATAATAAGCAGCCCGTGCAGTGAGATAGTAATGATGCTGAGGGCCAGTGACTTGTTTCATGAAGAAAAGTCATGGTCACTTATCTACGAAGTTGGTCGCTACGCTACGAATATGTCTCTTAATTACTCATTTTTGTCTAAATTTAAAAATGTTTGTATTTAAAAGTCTTTGTCCGAAACGTAAACTAACGAAATATGTAGAAGTTTTTTATTCAGTATCTAGTTTATTCGAACTTAAACAAAATGATCTATTTTATTATATATAATTTTACTTTCCAAAAAAGTATATAAACGTTAAAGATTTTTTTTAAGTGCTTATAAAACCTTCGGAATAAATATGATGCTTGTAAGGAAGTCTAAAAATAGTCAAAATTTAAATATTTGCAGTTTTGTAAATAGGAAAAATTTTAACATTTTCGCTTTAACGCTGTAAGGTCTCCGGGTGTAAATTGTGCTGGATATTCGAACCGACGTCGTTAGCGCTGCACAAAGGTTTCCCCAGGGCCGAGCCGGGGCCAGGACGCGGCGGCCACCTTCATAAATCTTTTCCTCCGGCTTCCCGCAACTAACAAGCCAACGGTGTACTTTCAACTTGTGTCGATTCGATCCCTTCGCTAGTAAATAACGGCGAAAACTTACACAATAACACGGACCTAAATGTATTAAAATACTCCCCGTTACAAACTAATCGAGCTTGTAATTGAGTTGGCGGCACTCAATACAGTTTCAGTTCCAAAACTTTTAAAATAAAACCATTTTTTTTAATTAGGCCTAGTCTAATTTATTCTAACTGCATCAAGTTAAATATTATGCAGTATGTATAACCTTAAATCGCTTCTTGAGAGATTAGACCTTGAGTCTAAGTAGTAGGAACCATAAGGGATTTATTTATTGTAGGGCAAATCAATATTAATTTTCAAAAGTTTTTTAAATAATTAATACACTAGATTATTCTGAAATCAATTTGTATGTTTTATTTTAGAATGTTTTTAAATATAAAACCTGTTTCAATATGCATAAAATGGTGGATGAATACTGGTAAAATATCAGAGGGAAATTAATGTTGTTCAATTAATGTGAATGTGCTGCGTTGCAGACAATGGAGTTCTCATACTTTTTCCTTGCAATTTTCAATACAGGATGAATTATGCTGCTTTGAAAAAACTGGTAAATGGTGCATAGTAGAATCGTGTAGGAAAATACTTTTATAACAGTACGCGGCGATTTGTGAAATGCCTTACACCGTTGTTACTGCACAAAAGGCTACTTTATAACAGTAAGATAATAATCATTACTATAAAATAATAAGTTCCGTATCACAAAACGAACATACGTATGTTCGTTTTTGTACGTTTTTTGATAATAATATTCTTTGTATTTCTTTTTTTTTGGCTTTTGGAAGGAAATACAAATTAATTATTAACTTTTTTGTCCACATAATAAAATTTTTATTAATTTCCAATGATTTTAATGAAAGAAAATTAATAGTTTTGTAAGAAAACGTCATTTTTCAGGTTAGTGGTAATAAAAAAGATATTTTTAGGCAGAAAGCAATGATTTCATAGTAATTATGAACGATGAGAGAAAAAAAAAACATTTTGTCATGTTGTGTTCAGCTGCCTGACAGATATTAACGAATATTTTCGGTCAAACGATCAATCAATCTCGATAAAAGTTTTTCTTTTAAGTCCGTGGCCTTTTAAGAAAAACTTTTTACTTACTACATAATCATATTTTTTGAAGATTTTTGTGTCTAAACATTTTTATATTCATAAAAAAACATTATAAACTTAATACAGCGAGTTCAAAATGCCGATTTTGCTTTGATATTCCAGCATGATTTCACATCTCACCAGACCTTAACAAATTTTTGATACTGAACATAGAATCGCGCAGACAAATGCAACTCGCCTGTCTTTTAATTTGACTATTAAAGTTCACTAAACCGGAATATAGTATATAATATATGTAGTACTACTATATAGCTGAAATATTTATCACTCCAACACAGGCACAGTGCTAGAAGCACTCGCTCTTGCCTTGTTGAATACAAACATAAATCAGTAGCCTTTGCAGGTATTTTCCGTCATCAAGCGACTAAGTGCTAGAATGATGTACTTTTCCCTTTAAAAAGTAGACTTACTACTATTTCTTACAAAACCAAATTAAACAAACTCCTCTTAGAAAAACAAATTAGTACCCAGTCCAACATTCCTTAACTCCAGCACCCAAGACCAAGTTTCACTTCGGTCTCATAATTTAGTCTCTAATTCTTTCCTTATACTTTCTTTTTAATTAAATGTACACGTTAAATGTTAAGATTTAAAATAAAATTATGTTAATGCACTTTTGTATATGTAGCTCTATACCTATAGTAAAGAATTATTTATTTATAGTTATAGTAAAGTATCTGTTTCTTTTTGTATTGCATCGACAAATAAATGACTTATCTATTTATCATTATTCAACCGCAGTAATCAATAACGTAAATTGTATGTATTCTGTTTTGGTAATATTGAGTTTATTCCCGTTGATTTATTGTTGAAAACAAGATGATTACATGTACAAAGATTTAAACTATATCTGACTTGATTTTTTTTTAAATCAGGCAATAAATATCTTAGACGATTATTTTTTAATTAAGCTTAAGTTAACGTTTAATTTATTTGTGAATGTTGCTTGTAGCAACAGAATGACTTTGTACAATCCAATAATTTTTATTTTATTGATTTCTTTTCAGTTTTTCGAATAAATATTAGTGTCAATAAGGTGTTACTGTATTTAAGAAAATGTTTCATGTTCCCCTTATAACTTATGTACTATACTGTCGTTGGATAAACATTGTAGTATTACTATAACGTTGATCAAAGCAAGGTATTAAAGCCCGGTCTTTGTTGCTCAAGAACGTCTAGGAATTTTGAGGTAGCGATTATGAATAACTTTATGTAGGTTCACTCCAATATCATAATCTATTAGTTAGCAAGATGTTTTTTTTGTAAAAATCATCACTTTAATAATTTTTTTCATTGTTTCAGTATCGATGGCGAAGTGTTTTCGCTCTGGGAACCGGTGGCTGTATATTACTATACTGGAGGTTAAAATTTAAAGGAAATCCATCACCTTTCGCTACCGCAGATAACCCCACTGCGAGGGATCCCTCTTTTTTTACACGACTTTACACTTTTGCCTATCTACCAGTTTTTAATTTTTTCCTCCTTTTGTACCCGTTTCATTTGAGTTTTGATTGGTCTATGGACTCCATACCACGTATAACGTCAATTTCAGACCCCAGAAATATTTTTTCCGTTTTATTTTACTTATTTTTATCCAAACTGACATGGCGAGCATTTCTTATGCACATGAAAACATTGTATGATAAGAAACTTAAATATTATAAGAAACCCGGTGTAAAGAACAAGTCGAAATGGAATTACAACTGCAAGAAAAATGTTAAAGTTTTTGATACCGACAGAAGAAATATGATGTCTAATAAAAATATTGTAACCAAAACTAATATTTGTCCCTGTAATGGTTGCAAACACACACTAACCACTGAGCATACGACGGTGTGTCGCACTGTCAACAACAACAATACAGTGATGCACAGTTCAACGTGTATATGTGCAAAACCACAGGAAAAAGTAAAAACACAAGTACTCAAAAAGAACATATATAATACCCCGCAAGCGGCCATAATAGTATTTATAGCATTTATGGTGCTACCGTTCGTGCCAGCTTGTAATATTCTCTTCTATGTGGGTTTTGTTGTGGCGGAGAGAGTGCTTTACATTCCCAGTGTTGGATTTTGTTTATTGCTCGGACTTGGAGCAGGTGCTCTGACGAGAAACTGGAACTGGAATGAAGTGCGCTGCAGAATTTTTATGTTCGCACTAATGGTCTGTTTACTAACTATGTGCGGATGCACCCTGCGCAGGAATTTAGATTGGCGTGATGAAGAGAGCCTTTTTAGGAGCGCTTTACATATTAATCCTCCAAAAGGTAAGATGTTTTTTTATTGTTATAAGATACAAATTTAATAACATGATTTAATTATACAAATTATAGGCGTTTAAATCCTCGTTGCATGTGTCTTAAGAGACTTTCAATATTGTTTAGCAGCGTCAACAAAATTTATGTGTTATGTACATAATGTGATCTAAAGTATATTAAGTAATGAATTTCTGTGTTGGTTACATGTGCCTGATATTAATTTCATCTACAAATTCACTGAAAAGTAAAAGTTTCCCTTTAAAAGAAAGATTGATTAATCATTTGGGAAATCACGCCGAGTTGAAAACTTTTAAATTATTACAATTCGCAATGTTTTCGTGGCATAACAAAACGAGTTCAGCCGGCAATATAAAGTTGGCGCGCCTGTTATTTTACTCGGTGCCTTACCCCAAAAGTTTGTTACGAGTACTTCCACGTTCTCTTTAAACTAAGACACAATTAATTTGTTTGAGAGACAGCTACAAACTACCTGTCCGCGTCGCGTCAGTTCGTCAAAGTTGAAAAGAGCCCGTCCTCGTGGCGGAGGCAAGGTCTACTGAGTATCTACTTGAGAGCTTTTAATGTATTCACTGTTTCCACTCACAGTAAGATTCTTGACCTTTCTAGGACGCCATTAAACATGCATGTGTATAGCACCCCAAGGGAAACCGCCCCGAGCCCGTGTTCACATTACAAACTTTTGCGCAAAGGGAAAAGTTTTACCTGATGGTTCTCATTTTACCTCAGTCCTCGACCCGACTCGGAATAGCAATTTATATTATTTCATTTCGTTTTAAAGTAGGTGTAAACAAATGTTTTTATTGTAAAAAAACCTTTCCTGTACCTATATGAATACTTTATTGCTCTTTATTTAAGAATTTAAGTTCAACTAACTTAATTTCATGTAGTTTAAATACTAATTATATCGGGATATAAAAGAATATGAAGTTTTATCAAAATTATATCCATCATCATCATCATCAGACAATAGCCGTCCACTGCTGGACATAGGCCTCCCTCAACAGCGGGGGGATTTGGGTAGTCTTCCACCACGCTGGCCCAATGCGGGTTGATGGAGAGCCAGAGCCTCGTTTGTTGATTGGCAGGGTGCACTACGAGCAGGTGATTTTGATATATAGTTGTATGATACCCCTTATATCCCTAAATTATATGCGACTTGCAAAATTTTCATCAACGGTGAAATCTGCGATTTTGGCTATATATTATTATTAGTAGTTATTAGTTACAAAGAAAAATCCTTATTTAAAACGATTTAACTCATTAATTTTGCTAATTGAATAGTGATTTAGTATAAAATAATATAAA
Source organism: Pachliopta kotzebuea (assembly GCA_018246255.1). Taxonomy (NCBI): domain Eukaryota; kingdom Metazoa; phylum Arthropoda; class Insecta; order Lepidoptera; family Papilionidae; genus Pachliopta; species Pachliopta kotzebuea. The sequence continues at coordinate 6,764 of DWLS01001046.1, read as the reverse complement.
CATATAACCAGAGTCATTGTAACAAACCAAATTAATTAATGAAATAATTGATTTTTTATCGAAACATATAAAAAGAAAAAACACATTTTCAGATTGGAATTACTAGAATATAAAATTTCCGGTTCAGGTTTTACTTTTTAAACCGGCATTTAGTTTCGAATAATCTTTTTATAGAAATCGAAATCTTCTGTTTTCACCTCGCACTAAAAGCTAATTGGATCCAATTTGTCCCAATGGGATATTCGAAACAGACCAATCACAAGCTGTCCTTGCTACAAATTGGTTGGGGCACAGATAGTGGAGTGTAATCAGTTGAGTCTGTCGTTTTATCGAAACAAACTCTTGTTGCGATAACGAATGTATGGAAGCTACAAGTGATTGAATTTCCCATATTATATCTTGTTTATTTCGCAACAATAAACATCTAATGAGCCAACTTTTTCCTCGTGTTCTTGTCTTCTAGTCTGTAAACAAATTAAAACTGCTCGTCTTTACAAATATTATACGTACCCATAATTTCAAATCATCCCCTTTTCATATCTTTCACATATTTAACTCACGTCGAAATGTCTGCAAAATATTGCCTCCCGAGCGATAAGATCACCCATTCTACAACTATATTAAGATAAACGTATTTTCGTAATACTTTTCTGTATTTTGTATGTTTAATATTTTTTCCATTGCATCCTATTCATGTCCACTGCCGTATACGGTTCTTAATTTTCGAGCGTAATTGCAGTTTTCACCATGCTGGTGGGTAGGCGAGCGCAGTATACGTGTATAAACAAAGATGACAGGAGAGGTAGGAAAAAACAGTAATTTGTCCTTTCCTGGATTTGTTCCCTCTCAGACTACTCTCACATCACTACGAAGGTGATGTGTCGGAGGGGACATCCTAATTTCTCATTCAGAGATAAAGTTTAAATACTATGTTTGATTTGAACTTCAAAACTTAGAGATCTTGATTATTTGTTTAGTTGGGGCTTCTTCTGAATGTAATTAATAGTTTTTACCTAGACGTCGAAATAGAGTTGGATTTCATTCCAACATGAGAGATACAATCAACTTCGAATACTCCATGAGGTTTAGTTTCATCGACTTTATCTTTACCCTGGACTCAACGAGCAAAGGTTTTAAGAGATTAGAATCGTTAACGTCGGTAACCAGCTTTGCACTGTCATATCTGATAACGGTGTATTTAATTCGAGGTGTCCCCCTCATTTAGCCAGTAAATATAAAGTTTGTACTAATAAATTCTATAAATAGTGTTCATCCTTTTATCTAATAATAAATATTATAATATGCTAACGTATTAAACGAACACGAGAAAACTAATAACAACACTTAATTTTATCCTACTTTATTACCATGTGTTATTTATAAAAGTTGCCTATATTAAAAAATCGATGTAGAAAAAGTAGGATAGTAATTATTTATTTACATATAAAGAAAATTAAGCGGAAATAAGATAAATTTATTTTTTGACGGCACCGCTCAGTTGGAGCTTAAAATTGAATTTTATAATTTTATTTCTCTCTCCTGAAATTATGATTCTTCATAAGCGAAATCTCAAAATATGCTAAGTTATAACATTGAAACAGAGTTTTAAGCATTTAAATACTTTTAATATAATCAAAATGATTTTTTTAAAAAGTTATTCTCGTACCTCAAATCTAATTTTAAATTTATTACAGAAATAGCTTTATGATGGTATTTTATTAAATAGAATACAGAAGCGTAGAAATATTTGCGGTGGTGTATAATATTTTAGCGTGTTACATTATTATTCTGTTTATTTTAGCATACGGCAACCTAGGCAGCGTACTGACCACACAAGGGAGGATAGAAGAGGCGGAAGTTGCTTTCGGCAGAGCGCTGAAATACAGACCAAACATGGCCGATGTACACTATAATTTGTAAGTACATATTTCCTATGTATTTTTATTAAATAAATGTAGAAAATATAAAGTAAACTACTACAACTTGTGTGATAGTAACTTGGATAACGACTAGACTATCCGTTTTGTACACGCCGAACTTAAAAACAAAAATTTACCTGGTAGTAAACTTACCACTAGGTAAATGTCCTGCTTGTGATAAACGTACCCATGTTATTGTTATATACACTCTATAACATTATGCTCATCCTAGCTACAATAAGCTTCAAACAGGAATATAGTAGTTTTTGTTTATTATCGGCTGCAGTAGGAGCGCAGTAGTAATCTACTTAGGTGGTCTCTGGCAGTGGAGATTTGCTGCCATTAAAACCTAATGTTTATTTGGCTGAATTCTTTATAAAAGTTATGAGTATATATTTATGTTTACTGTTAAGCATTGATTTTATTGTGTGTATTCAATTATAAAATGAAACAATTAGATTTGTACATAAAGTATGTTTGAGGGCATCGTTTCGATTCGTGTGATAAATAACCGCTGGGGAATCCCTTGTTGGAATTACGAAACAATCAATAGGCGCGCAACACGACCGGTTGTCCCATTAATTTGCCGAGGCACCGAGTTCTTGAATTAATCGGGTACGCTACTCTCTATCCCGCCACCTAAGCGACGGGTTTCCGTGCAGTTTCACAAATTAACGTCAACCTATCCATTCCTATAATGTAAAACGCCGTTGGAAATTCGTTTGTGTGCGCCGCTGGAAACGTACTCCTCACAAATACTTAATGCTTTGTATACAATTGTTTTAACATTATATGGAAAATCAGTACAAACTTAAGAAATTGAATGTTGGTAGGTCTCTGCAGCCGGAAACCGCCTAGATACGTACTATCGCAGCTCCTATTGCAGTTGTCAAACAGGTGTATAAACCTTACTATGTTGAGGTTCTCAAGATCTTTATAATTATAGAAAATACCGTGGCAATGAGACTAAATATCTTATGCCTGAAGGCGACAAGTGCAAAATAAACAGGTATACCATCTTAAATGGCACCATGTTATTACAGGCGAGCGTATTTACCATCTGGAATGGCTTGCTCGTCTCGTCGAATAAAAAAACATTTTTTTTTTAATCTTGCTGTCTTTTCAAAATCTTTAATTTTATATATATTTGAAACTCGAAAACTTTACCACAAAATTCTCATACCATTGGCAAAATAGAATACTTGTCTAAATTTTTTATTAATAGTTGGGAGACAAGTATTTCATATTTTATTGCTCGCCATGAATATTTCTGATAGAACTTATATATCTTCCGAATGTTAATTTTAATTATTATTTGCTGTATATCTTCTTACCGTACATTTTCATATCTGAAGGCTGAGGGAATATTAGCTAACTGCTACGTTCCAAAAAGAGTTGGACCTCGTTCGTAAGGCAGAAAAGATCCTTAACGGATGTGTGGCCGGTTCTCTGCTGTCTGTCATCATGTCTTCTATTTTGCCCATCATCATTAGGTGCAAGAAGCCGTAACGGTCATCACGCATAACTTATTATTGTTTCATTACTAAAAACCTGCTTGAAGTATTTTTTTTATTCGAAGAAGCGACAAGACGTACAAGACATTTTGCTCGTCATCTTGAAACAAGATGCTGTCTTGTTACCCCAGTAATTTTACTAGCTTATAACGCCCTAAGCCGAATCACAGTAATGTTTACACGCTACTGTTTGATTATAGAAATACGTCCTACGATGGTACTTAGACAGTCGCCAAGACTTATCACAAGTACCTAACTTATAATTAAAATGTTTTTCTATGGAAATGGTCTTATCGTTTACGTAACGAATTATGCATAAAGTTAAATATAATTTTAGTTCAAAATATTCTTGGTGATAGATTACCAATAACATTATTTCCAGAAATTGTTACTTAATCTATTTTAGTTATCACGTTACAGTGGCGCAATATCCGTGAATTATGTACAATTATTATTATATATTGAGCTTCGGTAATAAGCTTCGTTAATAAAGGCTTTGCAGGGCAAGTATTACTATGAAAATTAAGACTTAATCGAATACATATTTACACGGTATTACAGCGGATTCTAATGTCTTACAATAATAAAAAAAAGAGTTTTTATTGATCGTTTAAAAACAGTACGCAAATTATTAAGACTAATGCAGACTAAATTTTTGATTAATTGAATAAAAATGCTTTCATTGAATAACTTTTTTAGCGTCTTGTTTACAGGAGCATACATTCTTAACAATTTAATGAAATATAATTATAAAAGGAGAGAATTTTATTTAAAAAAAATTGTACAATGTTATAATAGACACGGGTCGGAGTCTAATGAAGACATTTATGTCGCGCGTAATATGAATTGTACAAAATTAAATGCTGGTATGATTTGTTTTTAATATTTGTTTGCTTTCTTTGTTTAATTCTTGGGATGTAATCTTTAGTTTAGCTAATTAATACAGAGGCCGAGAAAATTTCCACATTCAAAGTTGCCTGTAGCTTAAGTCGTGTTAAATATACAATAGTGTTCGTACGTGAGACAAAACTACACTCCCTATGACCCGTAAAGGCGCAAGTTAGAACCCCCACGGAGCTTTCAATAAAGGAATCGAACAAAAACCAGATATTAAACCTCGTTACCACAGTAATTTTATTAGTTTTTTAGCAACGCCTTTAAATGGAAACACAGTTACTTTTGCAGAATACTGTTTCGCGCTGGAAACAGGAGTCTTAATTACTACTGCAGCAAAAGTTACTGTGTTCTGGTTTGAAAGGCGTTGTTTCCTAGTGAAATTACTGTGACAATGATATTTAACATCATGTCTCAAAGCAACGAGCTCCCTGTAGTGTTGTGCATTTCAACCTGACTAGCGCCACGTTGTTATAGGTAAACGTATCGTTTACGATCTGGTGAAGAACTTGATCTTCTCGTTTCAAGGTATAAAATAAATTTGATATCAAGCTGTCTTAAATTCCAATTTATAATCCTAACTTAATTTTAACGCTCATTCGAAAAAGTTGCTTCCGATTTTTTTTTATTTTGTATTAATTATCCAAATAACTTAAGAGTTTCTTTACAACGATTGAATAACGTAACTGCTCATTTTTCTGAATACGACGATAATGAGTACAAATTACACTTTACGTTCTTTTATTTTTTTTTACTAAAAAATTTCTTTTTTCTTGTTTTTCCCTACACTGATTAAATTAAGTATGTATATATAATTACAGAAAAAAATTCGCACATCACAAATTTTAATACTCTTCTTGTGTAATGGTTGATTGATAGCTTATAAAGAACTTTTTACAATTTTAAGGTTTGGTAAAAATAAACGGGTAAGATTTTAATACTTTCTTACAAATATTCGCCACCTTTTCGAGTGACTATCTCTATGTTATAAAGTTTCTCAATTTGCGAAGCTTTAGCACCTCGTTCTTGATAAAAATAACAAAAGAGTGAAATAACTTGCTGGCGTCAAACTTCCCTTCTTAAGACATGGGTGTGAAGAAACGAGTGAATAGGCTTTTATTAGATTAGTGTGTTACAACACCAGATGGTATCGTCGTAAATCATTAACCTATTAAAGATATAAAATGTATAATCCGTAATAAGACGAGCGGACAAACGAATTAAAAAAGATATAACTGCAAAATCTTCCTAACGCAAATAGAAGTGAGGGAAATAATTAAATTCGGGAACGTTTTATCTCCTTACCTAAAATTACTTTTGTGAAAGAAATGGAAGGAGAAATGAACTGCGATTTTACACAAAGATTAGGTAATTCCAATTCTAGCGGCAAGAAATCACTCGGGCACGTACACGTCGCTGGAGAATTTGTGCGGGGCGAAGTACTGCGACACGGTTCACCTTCGAGCACCTTGTTTATTAACGATTTGCCACGTAAACCAATTGCCGTAAACATATTTAATATACGACCGTCTTACCATTATATTAAAATTATATTTTTAATAAATTGATGGATCTGGCAAATTAAACTAAATAGTAAACCGATTCAATACACTCATCTATATCTTCTCTCTCTTTAATAGAACTCTTTAATATGTATTGTAAATATTTCACAGTTTAAGTTTACTCTTGGATGGTCACGGTCTTAAGAATGATGATGCTGAAAAACATGTTAAAACTTACTAGATCTCTGTTGCTGATGACAGTCTAGGTAGGTATCACCGTGTTGCAGCGGACAAACAGTAATGTTTGCAAATGTTAGTAGACATTAGTGTTTTCCGGTTTTAAATTCATTTTACAATACAACCGCGTACGGAGGACAGTTAAATAATTTTTTATCCTGCAACCTGTAATCATTGTTAGTCCTACAAAATATGAATACTACATTTTTATTAAAAAATGTAGCTGTTTTTTGTACGTCAAATAGAAGCTTTTGCATAAAAAAATATCAGCGAGGTTTTTGAAGAGAAATATTAACGATGTGAACAGTGATTCAAAATTAACAACTCTTAACATATTTTTCATATCACATAAATGTAATTAATGCGAAAAAGTAAAATAAAGTAAAAAAAACATCTGCTCGCAAAATTCTTTGTTAATAATTAAATTTACATGTATAATCGTAATTTGGTATAATCGTTTTGAGATAAAAAGGCTTGGTTTTAATGTACTTTACACCAATGTTAAATTTACAGGGAACAAATTTTGGGAATTTATTTTGTATAGTTTATTTTATTAAATTTGTGTAACTACAATAAGAACTTATAATCATTGATTCAAAGTCCAAAAAAGTCTGTCTTTTTCTTTTTTTTTTATTTTGATGTGCTCTTTTATTCCTCGGACTATTGTCGGAGACCTTGTTTGCTTATCATATACTTGT